>JANIJG010004930.1:89380-101744 GCA_024611175.1 Megaceryle torquata | reverse complement strand
AGTTTGCTGATGATACTGAACTAGGAGGAGTGGCTGATACACCAGAAGGCTGTGCTGCCATCCAGCGAGATCTGGACGGGCTGGAGAGCTGGGCAAAGGCAAACCTAATGAAGTTCAACAAGGAAAAGTGCAGAGTCCCACACCTGGGGAGGAACATCACCATATACCAGTACAGATTAGGCACAGAGCCACTGGAAAGCAGCCCCATGGAGAGGGACCTTGGTGTCCTGGTGGACAATAAGTTATCCATGGAACGGTAATGTGCCCTTGTGGCCAGGAAGGCCAATGGTGCCTTCCTTCCATACAAGGCCAGGGATGGGTGCATAAAGAAGAGTGTGTCCAGCAGGTCGAGGGAGGTTTTCCTCCCCCTCTACTCTGCACTAGTGAGACCAGGGGGTTGGACTCAAAGATCTTCTAAACCCTGACATCCTGTGATCCTGTGACCACATCTGGAGAATTGTGTCCAGTTCTGGTCTCCCCAGTTCAAGAGGGACAGGGAGACAGTCCAACAGAGAGCTATGAAGATGATGAAGGGACTGGAACATCTCTCTTGTGAGGAAAGGCTGAGAGCCCTGCGGCTGTTTAACCTGGAGAAGAGAAGACTGAGAGGGGATCTTATGAATGTTTACAAATATCTGAAGAGTGGGTGTCAAGTAGAAGGTCCAGTCTCATTTCAGTGGTGCCCTTTGATAGGATGAGAGGTAATGGTAGCAAGGGGAAACACAGGAAGTTCCACTTCAACATGAAGAAGAACTTCACTGTGAGAGTGACAGAGCCTGGAACAGGCTGTCCAGGGAGGTTGTGGAGTCTCTGGAGACTTTGAAGCCCTGCCTGGATCTGTTGCTGTGTGGGCTGCCCTGGGTGTTCCTGCACTGGCAGGGGGTTTGGACTCGATGATCTCCAGAAGTCCTTTCCAACCCCTACCATTCTATGATTCTATGCACACATATTGCATCAAGTTGACGTGTATGCACGGCACATATAAACCTTATGCACAAACAGGAATCTATTGCTACTAACTCACATTTTCCTACTGAGATCAGCAATAGCATTTTCCATGCAGTGTGCCCAGTTTTAAATGGCTATACAAATCCTAAGCAGTGGAGAACCAGGCCTTTGAAATCCAAGGAATGGGAATCTGGCTCCATTATCAACAATGAATATTTAATGGTTCCCTGTTACACTTAAATCTGACACTCCTTCCTACCAACTCTCCTCTTCACTAACCCTAGCTGTAAAGACCAGAATAAAAGATCAAGACTGGACTGGTTCCTTAAGCTGTCACATAAACCTCTGCACGGTCAGGCAAATGTTATGAAGTCTGAACACTTTTACTTCTCTTTTTTAGTACAATTACATCACTGACGTGTTGCATCCTCAGCTATGCAGTGAGAGCTTCATAGTTATTACTGAGCTTGTATATAGAGTCCCATCCACACCAATGTGCACAAACAGATGCATATCACAACCTGACATATCCTGGGATAAGAAATGTCTCTTTTTTTTCCTTTCTTCTTATTAGAAAAAAAAAAAATATCGATAGTGGTTACTATGTGATTGGTACACAACAGGAAAAAACCAGTAAAAAAGAGAAAACCCTCAAGATATCCAGGCAACGAATCCTTTCCACATTGTAACAGCTCTCTCAAGTGAAGAGACTCCCTTGGAGTTGGTGAAAAATTAGCATCTTTGTCAAAGTCCCTTGGTGACAAAGGACACAGATTTTGATATTTAAGCCCTAAAACAAAACAGAAGAACCATCAACCCTCAAAAAAATTAAATGTATTCAATAACATGATTAGCTTTTCCCTTCCATTTTTTTTTCCAGTGATGGAACTGTATCCAGTGGCAGTGTAAATGTTTTACTTTGCACAATATAAGAATCACAATAGAGGAGTGTAATTAGTGCTGGAAAGACATTCTCAAGGAAGTACTTTGATTTCAAAAGACTGTTGGAGTGATTGTCACCCCTGCTGTGCTTGGATTCTCTCTTGATGTGCATAAAGTGTGAATGCAGAATGCATTATTATGAAACTCACTCGCCCTTGCATTTGTGTGCTCATTGCTTTTGCCATCTTGTGGTGACCAAAAATAGAAACCTACAGAGCAGCACTGGAATAATGTTGCTGCATTTTTAAATGGATTCTTCAGTGCACATCCCGAAGATCTACAACTCAAACCATGCTCTGCATTTTGTCATTTATTTAACAAATGTGCATTCATTTTCCTTTTAAGATTGAGCTCACTGCAAAAATACAAACCATAGCCTAAGCACTTAAAATAAGCACAAACATGAAATGATTTAATACTACATAAATGTCTTCCGAAGGATTTTATCAAAATACACTACAAGTTCCTTTTTTAAAGGAAGAAAAATGCTTCTATTCTCTCAGCAGATACAAAGGCAATACCTTAATAAAAATTGCCATGTAGCCCAACTACAGAACAGTTTGATGTGTGATAAAAGAAATTGGATTTGGACCTCATAAACTGGTCAATTATTTATGGAACAGAGTAATTTGGGGGCTTTAGTTTGTGGTTTCTTCTTTAAATTATCAAGGAAAGCAATGAATGTAAAGTATCTACCCCTCCTAACTTTAACTTTTAAAAGAAGTAGCACATTTTTGAGTTAGTGGTCCCAAGGGAGAGAAGATGAGGCCTTCTGTTGCTAAGCAAGAGTTTGCCAGTTATTTCAAGCTTTAGCTGAGTACAAGCAATAATCACTACTGCCTGAAATATATTGGAATGAAAGTACATGGGACCATTCATGATACTTCATCAGCATGCAGGAGGCAAACAGAGTGACTGCAGTGATTGAATACAGGCTCAGACTACTGGCTTTAATCTCCATCTCATTCATTCAGCCTTTACTTTTGGCACAGCTGTATGATAAACACTCTGACATTCTTCCTTGCCCACCCTCCTTTGGAATCCCATCATTGCTGTGTTCGTGTTTGTTACGTATTTAAGGTAGCCAGTCCTTTTTTTGTTCGGTTGGTCAGTTGTTTTTTTCCTTCCCCCCCCAAAAAAAAGAATGTAATAAATACCTAGATATGGGTAATCCACAGGTTTACTACTGTTACTATCAAAGCACTATTATTTTAGTGAAGGGGAACTAAATCACATTCACATTGCCTCTACAGACATCTGAAAAGAAAACAAGGTAAATTTATAATGAATATTAATTCTTTCTACGACCTTCTGTGCAAAATTGCATATATACAGTTTATAATAAATCAAGTATAACTGGCTTATAATGATATTACATAGAATTTGAACACTATTGCTGATGTTAACAAAACTGATGTTAAAGAAATAACAGGTTGTTACTCAGTACTGGGTTGGTTTGGTTTAATTTTCCATATATTTTTGTATCTCACTTGCCTTCTCACCAAGAAGAGTTCACATGGAGTTCCATGTCACCAGTTTCCTGAACCTGCCTTGGCTTTACATCCAGCAGGTACTAAGGGTCCTGAATGGTTTACTGCCTAATTGGCAGCTCATATATACTATGGTAAAGCGAATGGAGTTACGTATGGAAAACCAGTAAGCAGTAGCAACCTCTGCAACTGGGTAGCAATTGTTTTGTTGATGTGACACTTATGTCAAAAAAAAAAAAGACCCTTGTATTTTATACTACTCCTTCCACAGCTTATAATACCTAATAATTTGGGGAAAATCTGCCTGGCCTGCTTCAAGAAATTGGACTGATTTACCCTGCTCAGTATGACAGACTCTCTGAAATCACAAACCCGCTGCACAAAACTATCACAGCTTTTCACTCACTTTTTGTATTGAAATTAATCCTGTTTGATCACCAAAACAATTGTCATTAATAAAAAACCCCGTAATCTTCAGCCAAACAAAATATTATAAAGAACCTATTCAATACTGTCTGCTCTGATTAAGATAGGAAAGCATTTGCACTTTATCTGACTGAAGGCATGTGGTCATGCTTTAACATTCAGAGCTAAGTGGGACAGAGCCCTGTGGGAGGCTGGTTCTAGAGTGCCTGTTACTGATGTGGAGATTTCATTTATCTTACGCTGTTTTATTCGCTGCCAAAGTTACAGAGCAGTCAACATAACAAAAATAAAGAGATAGAAGGGGAAAAAAACCCAACAAAATACAACACACCCTGCTCATTCAACATTCAACGCGATCTCTTTCAACTAAGTAAAGAGCAACTTGATAGGCTGCATTGAAATCTGGACACGGGAAACAGATCTCCGAGTGAAGGAGACAAAAAAGATGAACTTTGCAGGTTCCCAGGGAGATGCAAAAATATCCTTGGGATTCCTAAAATAAATCTTTTAAAGAAAAAAATACCGTCAACTACAATGACACCTAAAGGAAGTGATTTAAAATCTGTCTCCAGAAAACCAAGCAAATTCTGCATTTTCTGCTCTGTCCTCCTATCCGAGTTAAACTTGCAATAAAGTCTACTGGATTTCCTAAGCATACTGAACATTCTCTGATTCAAACATTACCAAAGACAGCAACAGAGGAGTGGAAACCTAAGTATTTGAAAAGAACCTCTTGAGCCTTTCTGTACTTCACTAGCAACAAACAATCCAGAACCTTCCACTCTTAAGTACTCTTAGGATATTATTCATTCTTAAGGAACCAGTTTCATTACCTATTTGCTTCAATCAGGAAAAAAAGAAAAAAAGCTTGAATCTGAAAAAATATGGGCCCATCAATTATGAGAGATGAAAATCTAAGCAGCAACAACAAAACAACATACGTAGCAAGATGGGTTGATCTTAGGACCTGTATATCCTTATGAAAAAGGGAGCTAGGATGACTCCATCGCCACTGTAGTGTACATTGAATCTCCAGCTAAAGACTGGTACCTATACATTTATTCAACACTTTCCTACTGTGACAGTTCTATTTTCCTGAAAACAACCATTCACCAGTAGTATTTGGCCAGTAATACTGAACAATGTGAATATAACAGCTCACATTATGATTTTTTTTAATTCTTTCTTTAAAAACAGAGAATGTCACCATCACAAAAATGCCACAAGTTTCAGAGCCCACTCCAAAATGTTCTGCTTAATTCAAGTAATAATTTCTTAATTAAAAACAACAGGTTTCCTTGCCAAGAAGTTAAATGTACTACCCAAATACAAAAAAAACCCTGCAAAACAAAACCAAACCAAAACAACCAACCCCAAAACCTCACAAATGTTCAACAGGGTGCACAATCTGATTTATTTATGACAGATATGAAAAAAAAGATCTTATTCTGTTCATGAGAACTGTAACTTAAAGTAACTGTTCTATCAACTGTTGTAATTTTTAATCTAGAGTTTATTTAGGATGTATTTTAACTAGTGGGCTAACAGACTAAGAGATCACAGAAAAGGAAAAGTGACAAGTGATTGCAGGGAACCTTACTGGAAATATAAATTATGAATATCAGAGGAGACACCATCATTGCATTGTGACCTTCTTAAAAGAAGTCTTTTTTTCTTTTGATTCCAGAAAAGTTAGATCTTCCTTTTTAACACCATCAGGCAAAACAGCTTGCAACTTTATTTTTTTTTCATCTTACTTCTTTTCCTTATGAAATATAGGGCAAGAGCAACCTTGCTTCCCAATGTCAGGATTTATGAATTCCCACTCAGGTTGTCCAAAGAATTGCAAAACAACCACCCTGACCTTGGTTAAAAAGAAAATCACTGTGAATGAGTTTAATGAGAATTTGAAGGAATGGCCTTGAAGGGGTAGTTTGAATGGAAATGTAACAGTGTCTACATTTTGCCTCCTACTTTATGAGGAAGCATGAAACAAATTATATTCGTCATTTTGCATTTGCTACTTTCAATCCCCACACAAGCTGCTTACACAAAGGAGCTAATAAAAATTGACCAAATGAGTCACTGTTCCTTTCATCTACTGGTTTTTGTTGTTTGTTTTGTGGGTTTTGGTTGGTTGTTTGTTTTGTTTTGTTTTTTTCTTTTCCTTTTGACTCCAGAAATAATGTTAAGACAACAGAACAGCAAGACAGCATCACTGTGGGTGAACTTAAAGTTATCAGACTTCAGAGGCAACTGGTAATTTCTGATGTCTGAAATGTTTCTTTTGATTTCACCTGGAAAGCTCTTTATTGCTTTACTAAAAAACTGAACAAAATCTGTTTGTTTTTTGAAATATTTCAGGCAGATTGTGGTTTTGTTTTACAACACACATCACCGCTCCACTGAAGTTTAGATTCCTACTCTTGTCTTTAATATCACCTAAGTCATCAACAAGAAGTAGCTAGTGCATTTTTGTACTTTTTCCCTTCTAAATACACTTCAGACATATGGTGTTCTTAGTCAAGTCCTCTTCTTAGGTGTCATGGGCCATAAATGCCATTTGAATGTCTGAATTGGTATTGCACAGACATGGCAATGGTAATGACAGGAGAGATATCTACTTCCCTGAATAAATGTGTGTATCTAACTGCTAGACATAAAGCTAAGTAACTAATTGTGTAAGATACAGCACAACAAAACCACATGCTTATCAGAGAACAATCAAAACAGATGACATATAATGAAATTTGGTGAGTAAGATTTTCAGTGTCCAGAATGCTCTGCAGCATGGCACAGGAAGACAGCAGGATTTTTCCACTGACTTCAGTAAGAACTGTGTAAAAACCTGCATGATGCTGTTTTCTGCTCATATAAACGAGTTTAAATTTAGTGTTGAGAGTTTCACACCATTAACACAAATGGTTAAATGTAATTTTTACCATGCACTATTGTACTATTATTGTACTTTTACATCTATTGTACTCATTTACGTTCCCCCAAAATTAGAGTTTGAAAAAAATCACCAAAATGGTGCAATTTGAATGTAATCTTGTTCTCCAACCGTTTGGAGTTCTTCTGGCTGCTTCAGCATTTGACCAGAAGAGGATAAGTGAAAATAAAAGTATTATTTCCACCTCTGTGTAATAAAATTGGGAAATAAAAATCTGTTTCAGAAGTATGCTAACCTATATTCTGCAGGTACAAGTTTAAAAATGACAGGCTTGGAGAAAAAAAACCCCACAACTTTTAAGCAGAAGTCAGTGCCAACCTTAGCTGGAATAACCTGTGTTCTTTAGACTTCACAGCTTGTCTCTTGAAAGTTCTCTGGCAACATGTGCTTTTTTTTTTTTTCACATTTGTCAGCTAAATCAGAGATCCAAATGCAAAATATAACATTAAGGAACAGGGAGTGCATTTGCAATGCTCCTTGGAGAAATCAGGTACACATAAGGCAATGACTATATTACATGGAAGTATAAGCACACTCTATTGTAACCTTGTTAAACCAATTTAATTAAGATCAGTATTCTTTCCTAACAACAGTGCATGTTACTGATACTCTGCTTTCCAGAAAACTTAGCTATCCCTAGGAATCAATGAAACAAGACACACGACAACTTGGCACAGTATTTCAAACCAGCTACCATTACCCTAATTATTCACAATGCTGTACAAATACAGTCATAAAAGTATGGAACACTCTCTCCTCAAATTGTTTTCTTGATCATGAAATGGAAAGGAAGCAATTTATCTACATTTCACCTGTGACACACCGAAAACAGTTCTACTGAAGAAATTAAACCAGTAGTTACCAGTCTCTTTGGACTAATTTCTCATTGCACTCTGAAAAATTCTCTGCAAACAATCGTTAGAGATGCAGGGAGGTAAACAGTAAATGTTGCTGGCTTAATGTGGATGCACATACCTGCTGCAGATTGTGGACCGCTGACAATTTAGAGATTACATTTGGGGATCATTGGCTTATGTGGCCTGGCCCAAAAAACTTTATTTAGAATATAGGTCAGGTTTTGTGGAATTTGTCATAATGCTCGGCAATCTCGCTGCCAATGAAATAATAATAATCCAGTGCATCATATTGCTGAGTTATTAAATCTGATGCTCAGTTTCAAAAATTAGCTGATGTTGAAGAAAATCACTGAGGCAAAGGACTGATGACACAGCAACATTTTTACGTGCCTTATATAGAAAAAAAAAAATATGCAAAATACACGGTATGATGCCTTAAGCAATTGCTTTCCCATTGTAGTGAGGTGGCCTATATGATAATGATTAGTTTTGCACTTGCTAAATGCTGCCAAGGACCAGTGAATCTGGCTGTGGAGTGATAGCCTTTATAACTGTGAATATCATCGTTGGACTGTACTTTCATCAACAAAAACCCCCTCATTATCCCAAATACTTAAGTCAGACACAACAAGCACTAATATGAAGTAAAATTTGACAGAATGCTTGAAGGGCATTGCAGCTGCAAATCCAGCTATGTGCTTGCCATTCAAACCACAAATTACTGGTACAGACCTCACCAAGTACTCTTCTCCAAATCTTTTCAAAAGCCACATCCAGTGTACAAATTGCATAAATACTTGGCTGGTTTGTGACACATAAGATATATAAAATTTTGCAGCAGTCACTGTTGTTTTTTTTCTTTCTTGCCCCCAACAGCAATTTGGTAATGTATATACATTATCCATGCTTACATAAAAACTTGTATTTCAAACCTAGACTAAATGGGTCTAATCTCATCTCTATTATCCTTTAAAGCCTTTCACAGAATGAAGGTTTAAATCACAGGCTTCAGAGGGAAATCTTGATCTTTTCTCTGTTACATTATCACACGTATGTAAGACACTGAAGAGGGATTTAAACTGAAGTTGCTGGAGAAGAGGAACCTCAATCCATCTCACTCCAACCAGTTTGACGCCAGTGCCAGCAATAGATGCCCAGAGCCTGAAGTGGGACAACAGGTCAGCGGGAGAGCTCCTGAAGAGCAGCACAAAGAAATTCCAGCCACTCCACCCAGTAAGTCAGCTTCACTGGGGGGCCAAATTAAAAGCCTCTATGCAAATTCAAGTGGCATGGGGAATAAAAAAGGGGAGTTGAGATGTGCGCATGCTTACAGGGCTGTGATCTTATTGGCATCACAGAGAATAGTGGGATGGCTCCTATGACTGAAATCTTGGGATGGAAGAACACAGGAAGCACAGTCAGGAGAGAGGAGGAGGGCGTGTCAATATCTATGTCAAAGACCAGATGGACTGCATGGAGCTCTGCCAGGGGAGGGACGAGGAGGTGACTGAGAGCTTATGGGTCAGCATCAAAGGGAGGGCAGGGACAGGTGACGTTACAGTGTGTCTGCTAAAAAGCCACATGACCAGGAAGACCGAGGGTGTGAGGCCCTCTCTAGGCAGATCAGACCAGCCTCATGTACACATGCTCTGGGCCTCATGGGGGACTTCAACCACTGGGATACCTGTTGGAGAGACAACACAGTAGGGCATCAGCAATCCAGGAGGTTCCTGGAATGTACTGATGATAACTTCCCTCTTTGTTAGTACATCAGTGATAAAAGGAAGAGTGGGGAAGATGTAAGGCCCTCTCTGGAGGGGAACAGGAGACCTGGTTAACTGGGATATGAAGGCGGCTGAGGTACTCAGTGATGGTTTTGCCTCAGTCTTCACTGGCAAGTGTTCCAGCCATACTGCCCAAGTCCCAGAAGGCAAAGGCAAGGACTGAGAGAATGAAAAAACTGCCCACTGTAGGAGAAGATGGCTAAGCCACTATCTGTTATATTCAAGAAGTTGTGGCAATCCAGTGAAGTTCTCACTGACTGGAAAAGGGGAAGCATAACCCCCATTTTCAAAAAGGGAAAGCAGGAAGACCCAGGGAACTACAGGCCGATCAGTCTCACCTTTGCACCCAGCAAGATCATGGACTGGATCCTCCTGGAAACTATGCTAGGGCACACAGAAAATAAGAAGGTGTTTGATGGGTGATAGCCAACTTGTTGTCACTAATGGCAAATCATGCCTGACAAATTTGGTGGCCTTCTGAGAAGAGGTTACAGCAGTGGTGGATAAGGGAAGAGCAGCTGATGTTATCTACCTGGACTTGTGCAAAGCATCTGACACCGTCCCACTTAACATCCTTGACTCTTAAGTTGGAGAGACATGGATTTGACAGGTGGACCACTCAGTGTATAAGAAACTGGCTGGATGGTCACACTCAGAGTTGCAGTCAATGGCTCAATGTCCAAGTGGAGAGCAGCAATGAGTGGAGTTCCTCGGGGGTTGTTATTGGGACTGGTGCTGTTTACACCTTCGTGGGCAACGTGGACAGCAGGATCAAGTGCACCCTCAGCAAGTTTGCCGATGACACCAAGCTGTGCAGTGCAGTTGACACACTGGAGGAAAGGGATCCATCCAGAGGGACCTTGACAGGCCTGAGAGGTGGGCCCATGCCAACCTCATGAAGTTCAACAAGGCCAAGTGCAAGGTCCTTCACCTCTGCTGAGGCAATCCCAAGTATAAATACAGGCTGGTATTGAGGATTGAGAGCAGGCCTGTGGAGAACAGCTTGGGTGGATGAAAACCTGAATGGGAGCCTGCAACATGCATTTGCAGCCCAGAAAGCCTACTATATCCTGGGCTGCATCAAATATGGCCGGCAGGTCAAGGAAGGTAATTCTGCCACTCTACTCCGGTCTTGTGAGACTTCACCTGGAGTACTGTGTTCAGGTTTAGGTCCCCAGCATAAGAAATACACAGACCTGCTCAAGCAGGACCAGAGGAGGGCCTGAAGAACCTCCCCTATGAAAACAGGCTAAGAGATTTGGGGTTGTTTAGCCTAGAGAAGGTTCTGGGGAGACCTATAGCAGCCTTACATACAGTACTTAAAAGCGGCCTACAGGAAAGATGGGGAGGGACACTTTATCTGGGAGTGCATTGATAGCACAAGGGGTAACAGTTTTAAATTGAAAGAGAGTAGATTTAGATTACAAGAATGGAAGAGATTCTTTACTGTCAGGGTGGTGAGACACTAGAACAGGTTGCCCAGAGAAGCTGTGGATGCCTGGATGTGTTCAAGGCCAGACTGGTTGAGGCTTTGAGCAATCTGGTCTAGTTAGTAGAAGATGTCCCTGCCCGTAGCAGAGGGTTTGGAACTAGATGATCGTGATCATGATTCTACGACAGAATCCATTACTGTTATGAGGAGAAAACCACAGTTTTCATGAAATCATTAACTGAATATGTTATATATGCCCTAAACACATAAACTAAGAACATTTTCAACAATAAGAAAGTCTTTTAGCAGGAAGTACACCACTAACCCTAGTCTGCTCTTCCAAGCAATACATTAGAGAAGAGTATTTTGAAAACTTTATCTTTCTTCTTGTTACATAAAGATTTGCAGCAGATTTTAAAGATTACTACAGGAAATTGTGACAGATTCCATCTGGTGTAAGTCAGTGCCATTTCACTGAAATGAAATAAAATACAAAACTAACAACCCGATCCTTTGAGGGAGAGCTTTAAATCATCTGAAAAGATATGTATGGGCTTCAGTATTAGGCCTACCTTTGTAAAGAAATGGTTTATGTCTTCTTGAACTTCTTTAATTTCTCGTTGCAATTACACAGCAGTCAGTTTTGACTAACAAAAATAGTATTTTAAAAATTCTGTTGAACTAAAAATAAAATAATAATAAAAAAATATTTCCATCAGCACTGCATGATTATTTTGTTTTCTAAGGGTTCGGTTTGAAAAATATGTAATTAGAATACTTGGATAGACCACAAATATCTCTTTTGGCCATTTTTTTCCCTACTAATTATTTACTTTTCTCTGGTAAAGCTAGCATACAGCTTCTGAAAGCCTCTAGTGCTTTTCTTTTTTGAGCTCCCACTCTCTAATTTGTCTTCAAGGAATTTTCTTTTCTTATTCTTCTACAACATAAATGCATTCCCTAGCATGATTATGCTCACATTCAATTTATAATTATTTTTGTCCCTCTCATTCATTCATCTTGAAAATTTTCAAATGATGTAATCATATCTTCTTAAGCATATATCATTTCCTTACATTTTAAATACTACTTTGAGCTTTAACTATTATTATGCACAGCCTAGGCAAGCCAAACAGTGAAACATTTTGACTATAGATTTACAACGCATTAATTAATCACACTTTGAGAACTAAGACAATCTGTGCATTTACACAGTGCCATATATAGGATTTTACAGCAAGTAACTGAGGCAATGCTCAGGTAAAAATGATGTGAATAATATCAGCTAGAGCAATAAATAAATAGACATTAATTTATATAGAAGTGTCTGAACTTTGAGATCATTGCTTTAAGAGCTTTGAAATTTAAGGCTATTGCTGAACATGAGACTATTTCAGTAGGAAACTTGCCTTCAGGCCAGTAAGTGCTCTGAGATCTCCCATTTGTATCTGTGCCTTATTCAAGCTAAAAATAAGGAGGGGGGGGGGGGGGGGGAAAACAAAAAAAAAACCCTTAGCGGAGGAAGATTCGAA
>JANIJG010004930.1:75954-86203 GCA_024611175.1 Megaceryle torquata | reverse complement strand
ATAAGGAAGAATTTTTTTACATTGAGGGTGGTGAAAGACTGGAACAGGTTGCCCAGAGAGTTGGTAGATGCCCCATCCCCGGAAACATTCAAGGTCAGGTTGGATGGGGCTCTAAGAACCCTGATCTAGTTGCAGATGTCCCTGCTCGATGCTGGGAGGGTTGGACTAGATGACCTTTAAAGGTTCATTCCAACCCAAACCATTCTATGTTTCTATGGCTCTACAAAATGTATGTTGAGATACTTGACATCTTAGCCATGGTCCATTGTTCAGGAAAGACCATCACTCCATTTTTACCACTGGGGAAAGATTGCCATCAGGACTCTTTCTACCTTTTTTTTTTAAATGAAAGATATTTGGTACCAGCGAGGCTCCACTGTTTGTATCTTCTACTGATACAACAGAGCCTTCAAAGAGGCAATTAATCTCCACAGAAACAAAGATGCTTTCAGTCCAAAAATGTGTTTGAGTGATCCCTTTTAAAGCTGCAGACTGTCAGTGTCACTGTTCTGAAAGTCAAAGAATCATAAAATCACAAAAACTTGAATTTCTGAGTTTCAGAATAGGCCTTCAGCCTCTTCAGTACCAGGAATGTCTCAGTGTAATAAATAAATAATAAATGCAATTTAGACCAGTTCTATTATTCCCTAGCCCAATAAGTATGTCCAAAAATGACAAATGCAATTTACTGCATTCAGGATGACAATTCCCAGTGGAAGTGCTGAGGTGCCAAATATTTGAATGTGTTTTCACTTTAATTGGAATGAGCCTAATGGCAGGATCCTAATATAAAACTATATCAGGAACCTGTGGGGAGCAGGATGCCCATTCATTCGACCAGTGATTTTGAGAGCATTTTCCCCTAACAGCATATCCTTGGAGAGACTGCTTACCTGGAGAGTTCTTGTAAGATCTAGGAACTGAAGCAAAACCTCACTAATTACTAAATTCCATCACATTTGTTTGCAGGTTTTCTCGTTAAATATTCTTGGTATCTGTACTGTCCAAAATTCAAATCCAGCCTAAATGGTGTGATTCATTCAAATATTATTTCCTCTAAGGCAGAATAAGCAATTACTCTGAGTACAACATTCTGAGGAGCAGTGGAAGAAGTGGTAGATTAAATCTGTGTTACTAGTACTTTATAGTCTGCTCAACCTTAAAAAGGTAGTTGAAAAGAACTTAGGATGTGGTACACACCATTTATTTCCACCAACGGGTACAAAGCCCTGGTGTATAGGACTTAAAATGCAGACTCTCTGGGTATTTTTGAGGCAAAAATATCTTGAATGCTCACTAGAAAAAACTTTTAACGTATGTTTTTTTCATGATGATTCTATCTATTATTGGAAACTGTTTAGAGCAACTATCACCAATGAACAATTAGCCCCCCCAAAAATTATTGTCAAGTCTCATTACCACCAAGCAACCATTTATTACTAACAAATATATTCTTGTAACATTTTCCCTCTATGTATCAGCCTAACAACCCCGTTATTAAACAAATAACCCAAAACACTCTTAGGATTACACTTCTATTCTTGTCACCATAGCTAGCAATCTTCTCATTGATAATCCTAAAAATGTCACTGAAAGTGGCTTTCCTACAGCAATATGAAATAACATTTTTGTTTAAAATTTCCTATCTCCATAATTTATTTTTCAATTGTGATTCATTGAGAATACAGGATATTTTTCTGTCTAGGAATAAGTCACATTAAGGACCAGCAAACTATGTATTCTGATGGTAGCTGAATAGCCTTTGGGTCATTTATTCTACTATTTGCCATGGGATAACAATCTATAAAAATGTAATCTCTAAAAATGTGCCCATCGTATCTTAAGATCTGAAAACCAACACATCCATTTACTAAACCTCTGCTCCTTTTGCTTATGACACAGTACAGATCTGAGTACAATGGTCATTGCAACAGGATAAATTGAGAGCATCAAAACCAAAGGTTAAAAGTATGAAGATCTACAGTAATGCAGAAAAATGTTAATAATAATAATATGATGTTTTAAAAACAATATGATGCTATAAAAGTAATATGATCCTATAAAAACTCATTAAAGATCCCTAATAAAGTTTATAGCATAATTTCATAGCACAGGCAACAGAGGCATCTTCCCTGGGGAGATTTAGAAGTAGAAAATATATGGTGGAAAGTGCACCGAAAAAATCTCGTGACTTTCATCTTTAATTTCTACAGGGTATGATCTACTTTCAGTTACCCTGGTGTAAATGCCAAAAAAAGAGCTCAGAATTGCAAATTCAGATCTTTCTTTAGTTCCTCCATACACCTTTTAGAATAATAAATTAGTATTAATAACAGTCAAGTGATGAAAGACTGGGTATTCCTAATTTGGGACACCTTTTGCCTCTGCAGAAAGCAGATTCTTTAAAGATTAGCAAATATATTTACCAAATATAAAGGCCTATTCTTCACATTTCTATAATATGGACTTAGTGATAAAAAGGTTCAAATTTTCTTTTCCTCAATCTGAGGAGAATCATTTCCTAAAAGTCACCTGGAAACTCATGAAATGGGTTCTTAAAAATAAGTAGTTATTGAAAAATGTTCCAGCAGTGAGCAGGACACTGGAAACTTCATTTAACCCAAGAGAAAAAACAAAAACAAAAAAACAAGAAGTAAAGGAATTTATGCATATATTGGACTGGAGGAATCTGCATTTCATAACTAGGAAAAAAAAAATAAAATCTACAATAGATTCTCAAAAAACCCCCACCAAAACAAACAACAAAACAACACACCACTAAAAAATAAATAATACTGTGAAAACACATACAGAACTTTTAATTCATAGATCTGCAGTTCTATTCTGTTCCTCCTGGTTCCATACCCACACTTCATTCCTATCTATCATGCATGTGCACATAATGGCTCCGCTGACAACATTTCATATCTCGTTCATCCCTGGTAAGAGATTTTCACTACCATCTTTTAAGAAAAATCTGTTATTTAAAGAATCTTGGGCAGCCGGAAAATCTCTTCAGCAGAAATCTAGAGGCATTACGGACAGCGAGTCTGATTTTGTCACTGTGGCATCCTGCCTTTAACCTGATGGGTCAGAAACTCTCTACACTCTGAGTGGTACTGCATAATCACAGAAAACGTAGAGATTCCATCTTGCCATCAAGATGAGTGGTAGGACGAATAGGCAACGAGGAAGAAATGTAAAACTGACAGACAGGATAACTTGTGAATATTTGCTCCAGCCCTTCATGTACTGTTAAGTACCTGCGTTTCAGCACTTCTCTCAAGAGACTGTGTGTGTCTGTGCATGTAATTATGGTATAAAACTGATCATACGAAGACCAGATAGAATTAATAACCTTTACTAATTTTACAGTAGAAATAGCAATGTAAATATCATTCGGCTTCAAAATTTATGTCTGATGGTGTCCTGTAAGCCCATCCATTAATGCAAGGAGTGAGTTTATTAATTTTTCTAATAGCTTGGAAAGCACAGGCATGTGACTGCTAAGGCTGGCAGATGAATCCAGTTCACTTTGCATCACTTTTCCTTCAACATGGCCCAACACTGTTACATGTCTGAAACAAATAAAACTGTACTTGAAATAACGCACTGAACTTCCATGGTTAAGAACTTAAGCCCTGTAATTAAAACCCTTGCAGTGAAACTGAGACTCAAACCAATTTTACATTGCCTACTGAAGCTTCACTGAAGACCAAACTCTATAGTATTCTGCTCAGGCCACTCCCACAGGATGTCCAGGGACTGCGGACACGAGGCATCTACTAAATCACACACACTTGGCAACAGACTAATTCGATCTGGATTTTCCCAAGTGATCAACAGTACAACACCATCACCTGCCATGGAAATATTCTCATGCACTTCACAGACACTTCAATGACTCTTGCGAGCACTTAAAAGACTCATAACTTACCCTGCAGCATTTAGGTGATAGAACTAAAGAAAATACAATAATAGCCAACTCAAATACACATCTAATCACAAAAGGAGAGTTGGAAATGGATTGCAGGATTTCTTTACTAACTGTCTCAATTATTTCTGCATCAGATGCTTGCATATTGCAGTAAAATATGTGCATGCCACCCACAGTGACCAAGCCCATTCCCTAATTTTAAAGGCATGTCTCTCCCATTTGACCTAGCACACTAGTATTAAATTAATTTTGCTGATACTCAGTGATTTAGTTTCAGTAAGACAGTATTTAATAGTTTTGCACTGAGTTATTAATTAATGAGTTCTGTTCAACCCAAAAAAGATATTGTTTCTTTCCTAACAGTTGCTTCTACAGGAGTTAATTAAGTAAAAAACAATAAATAAAATGCTTGTCATTGAAACCAGATGTGACTGAGTAGATAACAAGATAGTATCTCCCGAATAAGATACATCACAAATGGGAATATTCCATGAAATAATTCTCCACCAACTTGAAGTTGTACCATGTTGCAACAAAGTTCCTGATGTGATGATTCAACAAGTATCGGATAAAATATTCCTTCTGATTTTACATTACAGAACTAAAGAATGGTTTGATCCACTAACCTAACCACCTGCTTTAAAATTTCATCTAGTTAACAGTGTACTGAGACCAATAATTTGTTCTTGGCAAGAGTCAAATAATTTCCTGAGAGTTATTTAGTTCTAATTTGACAACCTCATGTGATGGAAAAATCACTTGTTTCTCTTGGCAATTTGTCCCAGCAGTTAATCACCTCCCTACTGAAAGTATTTGCCACATATTTAATTTGAATTTCTGGCTTCAGCTTCTACTAACTTGCTTTGCTAAATTAAAAAGCCTTTTATTACTAAGTGTTTTAGACACAGTTAGCAAACCACCTCTCAATCACATCTGTGATAAGCTAAATGTATTCTGATGCATATGAAACTGTATGTCATTTCCTCCTACCAAAAGCTCAGTTTCAGTTTTCTTCACCCTTTTTATTTCCAGTATTACAAAGAACGGCCACAATTCAGTATTAGTTCTGCTACTGCTCAATACTGAACTAAAATAACTCCCAAATCATTCTTCATTTGTTTGCTTTACTCCTTGTCATCCTCCTTGTCATTGTTGATGTTCATGCTGAACTCGTGTATTTCAAAAGAAGTAGCTTCATTGAAAGACTTACTACTGGTACCTTTCTATCCTTTGTTTCTAATTTCCCTCCCAAAAATATTTAGTGTTTTATTCAGCAATTGATTCTGCAGTTTAAAAACTAGAGGTGATCAGCAATTGGTTATGGGCTGGCATGAAATGAAACATTTTACAGAGGCTAAAATATGCTATATTTGCATTGCCATTTATCAACAAAGCTTGTACTCTCACCAAGAAAACCCAATGAACTGGTGAAATGTTAACTCTCTAGAAAGTCTGCTACTCTTTCTTAACCACATTCCTTTCCCTTCTCTCTCTACTGAGCTTCTTATTACACATACTGTTATGTTGCCCATAACTGATACCAAATGACTCAATCAAGAAACTACCTGGCATTTGAAGTATTGAGAAACATTAAGATCTCCTTACTGAAATCATTGAAGAATCATGGCTGCAACCTATCCATGATAAATTTTTTGAGACATTCACTCTTCAGATTTCAACATCTTCAAGACAAGGAGAAGGTAAAAACAATGGCACAGTTATGCAAAGTATGTCTATACTGTCAAATATAAGGGTCAGGGAATGATCCATACCCTTAAAATCAAACGGAACAGAATTTTCTACCAATATTAAGGATTTAGACACCTCTTTCCAGAGCAAACTCTCTGGGTCACACTACCTCCTATATCTCTTTTTTTAAACACCAGATCAAATGATTAATAACTCTGAACACTTCAAAAATACTGCTCATATACGCAAAAGATTTACTTTGGACTATCTTATTCAAATGTTCATAGTCATATTAATGAAAACACCCTATATATATAAATATATTTGTTACAGTTATAACATGTGATACTGAAATCTTGCTTATACTAAAAAAAAAAAGAGAATTTGTGTCTCTCTGTGAAAAAAGAGACCAACTAAATGCTTTTCAATTGAATGAAAACCTGATGTTGATTAGAATAAGCACAGCCAATATGTGATGATTTTTATTATTTTTGACTTAAAATACTTTTCTAAGTATCTCCAGTGCAAGATTATTTTATTTTAAACTCAGATGGAAGAGGAACTGTTCAGACAGACATTAACTAGATGAACACTTCTGTTTATAATCTGAAGAGGGATTATGCAGGCTACATGGCAGCTTGTATCATTGTATCACAGAAGTGCTTCATGATTATAATATTTCCTGAATGCAAAATTATATCCTAAAACAACATTGCCTTCTTATAAACTATATAATATTATGTATAGAAACCACATAAAGAAAGAAAATAAAATGTTACTTTAATGTTCATGATTATATGTCAGACATCATTAATCTGGCTGCTTGACCTAGATTTGTTATATTGTATACACAGCAGCTGTGTTCATCTTAATATGGGAAATGATGGAAAAGAAACTATACAATATGAAATCTGGGTCCAGCAATAATTGTTGACTGTTCATTGAGCTCATACATAAAAAATCCCTATGAAAAGAAAAAAAAAAAAAAATTTCCTCTTACAAATCTATCTTTGCCAGAACTAAAAAAAAAAAGAAAAATCAGGCATAGACAAAATTAATTTTCCAGAGAAGGAAAAAAAAAATAGTTAATTTTCCTTGAACACACTCCCTCCAAAAGAGTAGGCAACCAAGAATTCTATTTTATTGATTCTGGTTTGTTGATTTATTTATAATATACATGATTTAGTAGTTGGCTATTAAGCATGGCAAGGTGATGAAAAATGTGCCCATGCTAGAAGTTTTATATTTTTAATAAACAGCCATTAGATATATTCAGTGCTGTGCATGAAACCATGCAAAAGTAATTGTAGTGATGGCGTAAGTACTTAAAATGTACCCAGAAACACAGGTTGAGAACACAATCCTCTGTATAACCACTGAGTGTCTTTACACTATCCAGTGCTTACGTGCTTGCTCGCATCGCTTATTTTGGAAAGAGCTGTACTTTGCTTTTTAAGTAATTTGTACCAGAAAGATTCATGGCCTATGAACCAACCTGACAGAAAAACACCAGAGTTTCTCAATATATTGTGCTACAATTAACAAAAAAGAGGGTTTTTTCCTCCAAAGAGCTACTGTCCTATAGCTTTAGACAAATCAAGTTTTAATACAAACTTTACCTACGTTGCCTGATAAATTTAATGGCAGTAAGTACGATCTCCAACACTCCATTGCAACAGAATGGAATATTAATGTCACAGTAAACAGAATGTCATGATTTAATATGATAGAATGTCATATTAAACCACCTATCAATAAAACAAGTTTTGCTCTCTAAAGCCCATTTCCAGATACTCATATAAAACTATGCAAATGTACTCATGTGAAACTTAGGTGTTCTTTATTCTTGTAGGTATGGTTGGACTTGGTGATCTACAAGGTCCTTTCCAACCACACTGATTCTGTGAAACACATTATTAAAATATGGAAATGTAATGCAAACACATACACACACAAAGTCTACTTTTGCAAATTCTTACAAGAGTGTTCCACAAATTATATAATAATGACAGAACAACAACAACAATAAAATCCTAGCATTTCCATTGCATTTATTGCAATTCTTCATTGTCTTACTTTTTATTTGGGGATGAAATCACAGACCTGCCAAGGTGAGCAGCCCCAGTGTTGGCATGATCCACACTGGACCATTCCAGAGTAGTGCATAAAGGGGTTTCCCAAAACCAGGGGAATCTCAAAAGGAGCTGAGAGAGTCCCCAGGAGCCCACAAATTGCATGACACAGGCAGGACCAGGAGCAATGGCAGCCAAGCCCATATACATATAAAAGAAGCTCTTCGATAGCATGAGCAACTTGGGTGGGCAAAAAGGGCATGGCATGGCCATTTGCACAGAAGACTGCACAGGAAGGGTGATGAAAGCTCCGCCAGCTCAACCAGAGAGCAATGGTTTCCACTGGGCAGAAAGCTGTGGCCTCTCTAAGCTCTGCACCCATCACAGTTGCCCGGAGAGAGCTCCAGTGGGAGCACCAGGCTGTGCCCAGCTCTTACACTAGTAAGAATGGCCTCAAATTGTACTGAGGGAGGTTTAGGTTGGATATTCAGAAAAATTTCTTCATCAAAAGGGTTCTCAAGCACTAGAACAGCCCGCCCAGGGAAGTGGTGGTGTCACCATCCCTCTAACAGTTTAAAAACCATGTAGATGTGGCACTCAGGGACATGGATTAGTGGGGGAAGTGGTAATGTTAGGTTTATGGTTGGACTTGATGATCTTAAAGGTCTCTTCCAACCTAAAGAATTCTATGATTCTATGAAAATAAGTAACATTTCAATTGGCAATTTGAAAAGTTGACGTTTCCATCCACCCCTTTATTTTTTTCTCTAAACAACATTATTCTTTCAAGAACAAAAGCATAACTACCCTATTTCTCAGAAGAAAAGAAGAATACAAAATCCAAGAATAAGAACCCCCAAACTAAACCCAATCCTGAATCTTGGTAAAAAACATACAAGGGAGCATTTACAAGATAGACAGATTATTCATACAGCAACAAAGCCATCCTCACCCCACACAGTTGTAGAATAGACATTTTCTTAACCACATTTTCTTTACTATGAGCAATAAATGCTCAGCAGTTTAAAAATTAGGTCATTCACAATCCAATGTTTAAAGAGATTATCATAATATTGGCACAGTAAGAATATTATCAGAAGAAGGAAAACCAGTGAAGAAACCATATAAACACTGGGCAATCGACAGACACCACGCTGCAAAAGCATTAATGCCATGATATCAGGGAAATTCCAGTTGTTTGCTGTGCTGGGTGTTTTGTTTGTGTTCTGGGTTTTTTTTACTCATTCACATAGATAGAATATAAGACTATCTGAAGAAAAGGTCGACCTTTCAAACACTGAATCAGGACAGCTACTCACGGGATGAGTAGGAGACAGCAGATGAAAAGCCCCCTTTTTTTTTTTCTCTCCATAATACAGATAATTGGGGTCGCTTCTCTCTCCTTTTGTTATTCAAACAAAATGAGTAGAAATTAGACTCCTGCTTTAAAACAAACACTAATGTTGAGGTTCTCTCTTCAAGGCAATGCCACACAGTGTTTTGAAAGGTACCACTCTCCCAGGAGTGCAAGGAAATAATATATTTTAATGAGCTGTTTGTCAGGGAGCTATGGAAAATAAAGTGCTAGGGTAACACCTACTATGTTGTTTCTTTCTTTCTCAAATGCTTCAACTCCTCTTGATTTCCGTGACTCAGCTTTCACTGGTGCTTCAGAGGGATACAACATGGCTTGAATAATCCCACCACACAAGTTAGCACTGTTTGTGCTTCCTGTAAAGAGTTCTTGTGCTGAAGGAGTGATGGGAAATGCATCATACCAGGTCTTCACAAGGATGAAGTGATGGAAACAGAAGAAGAAGAGCTTTACATAATCCTTCCAAAGCTTCCTTGGGGACTGGAGAAGTCAGCTGCTCTGATTTCCATGTGAACAGTCAGGACTTGCACCATAATATCAAGAATTTTTTTTTTTTTTTTCCATATCTACAAATTTCTTTCAGGTACCTGCTGACTGAGGATGGACTAATGCAAGCCAGAGAATGTTGTAACAGCCAGGGTGAAAGGTTACTACACTAAAAAAGTAGAAATGTGTTATGAAAATAGGATTTTCTAACAATTCAAAACTTAATATCAAAAGAAGTGTGGCCAGCAGATCAAGATAAGTGATTCTGTCACTTTGCTCTGCTCTGGTGAGACCTCACCTGTGGTACTGTGTCCAGATCCAGAGCCCTCAACACAAGGACATGGACTTGATGGTCCAGAGGAGACCCGCAAATATGGTCAGAGGGATGGAGCACCTGTCCTACAAAGGGAGGCTGAGAGAGATGGGGTTGTTCAGCCTGGAGAAGAGAAGGCTCCAGGGAGATGTTATAGCAGCCTTCCAGTGCCTGAAAGGGGCCTACAAGAAAGCTGGAAAGGGATGTTTACAAGGGCCTGTAGCAACAGGATGAGGGGCAATCGCTTTAAACTAGAGAAGGGTAGATTTAGATTGGACATGAGGAAGATTTTCTTCACTATGAGGGTGGTGGAGCACTGGAACAGGTTGCCCAGGGAGGGGGTTGAGGCCCCATCCCTGGAGACATTCAAGGTGGGG
>JANIJG010004930.1:51266-75854 GCA_024611175.1 Megaceryle torquata | reverse complement strand
TGCCCAGGGAGGGGGTTGAGGCCCCATCCCTGGAGACATTCAAGGTGGGGCTTGACAGAGCTCTGAGCAAGCTGCTCTTCTAGTTGAGGATGTCCCTGCTCACTTCATAGGGATAGGACTAGATAACCTTTAGAGGTGCCTTCTAACCCAAGGCATTCTATGATTCTATGAAACATCAGGACACCTTATTTAGGAAAAAAACCCTAATTCTAGAGCATTGCATATGAGAATACAGAACCTAAGAGAGATAGATCTACCTATTTAATCACTACATTTACTTGCAAGAAATGTGCCATGCACACCATACTTTGTTACCTCTTCTTAATCCCTTCCACACGTATTAACCACGCAGATTAAGACAGCTACTTTTCCTTCCAGACTTGACTATTTATGCTGATGACATAACAACACACAGTCATACTGTCACACATTTCTGAGGGAAGAGCTCAGCATGAAAATTCTCTCCAAATGTTGCTGCATACTTCCAAGTAAGAAAGTATGAACTAATTATCATCAAAAGGAAAAAACAAAAAACCAAAAACCCATCCAACTAAGCAAAAAAAAAAAAAAAAAACCCAAACACAAAACAAACCAACCAACCAACCAACCAACCAAAATCCCACTCAAAACAAGACTATTTTTTTGGTTGTCATGCCACTAAGTGAACTGGGGCGAATCATCTGGCTTTTCTTTTAGGAAAAGAAACTAAATCAGAAAACATAAAGGGTTAAAGGAAAATCTGACTTATAAAAAACTAAATAAATGTGGAGAATACCCAACAGATGGTACATCTAAACTGAAACTTCTGATCTGAGGGAGTCACAAAAGCAGGACAAAACCCAACACCTTTTGGTTTGTTTTCATACTATCTGTACTCAATAGAATGATTTACATCAAGCTGCGTGAAATACCAGGGCAAATCTTTTTCAGATTCTTCTATTTATCTATTGTCAAAAATCGAAACTAAAGTAACATGTCTTTTCTGAAACCATGGAGCAGCACTCAAAGAATAAAAAAATAAATTACTGATAACAGTTGGCTGCATTGGAAGGAGTAAATTTTTCCCATCAAGTTTTTAGGTACAACAAAGTCCAACAAAAGCCACTCAAAACTCACACTCCAGAACTGGATTATCTGTTCTGAAATCACTCTGGTGAAGTTCAGCTGTTCTGTATTTAATAGAGGAATATTACAGGCCTGTGTGAAGGCCTCAGTAGGTCCATGTAATGAGAACTAGAGGGGCAAGAACACCAAATACTTTAGGTGACTACCACCATTCCTATGCTGGAGCATATTACGCTGATAACACTTTGTAATGAAAGTGGATAAGGGAGATTACAGTGGAAATTGGTGATAATAAACACAACACTATTACATTGTTTCTCATTTGTTGCAACAGACTTTTTATGTGCAATTATGTAATTACGATTCCTAAAGAAAATTGAGATCTTCATTCCTTTGCTGTCGAGAGATTTAATTCTTACATAATCCACAAAGCCAATAATCATAAATATGTTGCCTCTAGACCATTATATTCTACGTATACGATGTGGTGAAAAGTTCATACAAATTCATATTTCAAAAATACTTTATTCTGAAGATAACTGGGAAACAACTACTAGACGATAGGCTAGGTGAGGTGTTATTGTTGATGTATTTTTAAGTACCTCACCACCATAAGGCAGATTCATACATTTGGTACGAAAAAACGAGACCAATTTGATGGCTAGACACCACTTAATATCACTGAAAGATTAGTTAGATCACCTTTGAAATGCTTACAAAAAATAATGAGAAAAAAACCCCTCACCGTATGAGCTCCTTTCCCTGATTCGATACGTTGGGGTTTTCTTTGAAAAGATGCTGACCAAATAAAGCCTCTGTTCAGATGGATAGCAGTTATTTCCTAAAGGGACGCACTGTTACTTGTAACAAATTGAAAATTGCTGTTGGAGACCAACTTTTAATGGAATAAAATCAGCTATTACTTCTGTTTGCTCTTAAAATTTTGAGTATAAGTGAAACAGGCACAAGAGACCTCAGTTACAATGAACTCTTTGCTCTCTTTCCTTCATAAATTTTCAGTCTTGGAATTAATAGCCTTAGCAAATTGGAGAAGCAGAAACTATGAAGCTCTCATGTGATCATATCATTTTGCTTGCTAATATGGCAGCATTTACTAAAGGGTATTAAAAGAAAATATGGACATTTTTATTGTTCTCCTTGAGGCAGAAAATACTGCAGTGAAGAGGTTCATTACTAAATATTTTACCACTGTCCAGCTGCCTTACAGTCAATTATGTTCAGTTAATGTGCATCTTAATGAAGATCTTGACATACAGTTATAATCACAAACTGTCCACTCCGATGTCAGTCTTCAGTTCATGATTGGTATTTTGTTGGCATAACATAACAAACACTTTCTAATTATGTTTCAGTCCATTAAAATTAAAACAGAGTTCCATAAAAGCAACTTGCAACATGTTATTTATTTTAGCCAAGAGATAATCCCATTCTAGAGAAGAAGATTCAAGAAGTAACAAAAAAAGCAAAGACTAAATCTATTGATATCTTGCCTCCACAGTATTGAGGAACACTTTAAGTTGGTTATTAAAATCATTATGCAAATATTCCCCATAGAAAATCAACACACTCCAGTAATGCTGTGTTTTGGAAGAGAGGATATATGAAAAAAAAAAAAAGAATCCCCCCAAAGCACAAAGGTACTTCTGCAGCAGAAAGTCCATGGAGGTTGGCATGCATGAAAAACAATCACAGATCTATGAAGATGAATCTATTCAGGAAATGAAAATACTGGGAAATGACAGAAAATGAGCTATTTAGCAAAACATGCTCCATTGTTTCTTATGCAGATTTCCAATCAGAATATATCTTCTAAATTACCACTCACGAAACCATGAGCACATTCATGTTTCAAGTCGTGGGCAGAGGATTAACTAGTATCAACACATCTGTATCTCAGTCACCAGGGATGGAGGGTGTAGCAGCCCATGCCACAGGAGGGAGAAGACTTCTCAGGGAGCATCACTGACTACCCCAGTTTGAATACAGATTGTGCACCATGCAGCTACCTTGACTTTTATGCCCCTTTTTAGACAAAGGTCATTCCATTAGCTTCACACTGGCTGAGATTAAAATAATATATTTTTTCAAGGAGTTTGGAATAATAGGTATGATTTGGGGACAGAAATGGGACAAGAGCCTGGTCCTCAGCTTTACTGCTTTATGAGGGTACAACTGAGACTTCAGCAGATTGCTACTTCCCAATGTTACTGATAGAAAAAAAAACAACCCAAAACAGGCTGAAATCAGGAAATGACTGTGGTATGAGGAAATCATATTTCCATACATCCATCCAATGAAAGACATACCCAATTACAGCACTAGCAATAAAAATATTGTTGCTCTGAGAAGAATTTGTGAATTTTGCACGTGCATTTTTACAGCAGAAAAATGCTGTGTATCACAGGCAGTTCTCTAATTTTATCTATTACCATGGATCTCTTAGATTAAAGCTTTCCTAGTTTTCTCATAAACATGTTTCTAATGCAGTAGACTGTAATTTTCACAGAAATGCAGGGAATAATACCTCAAAACTGTTCCAATTTTCATAAGAATGCATTGTTGAAGTGCCAGAATTAAACAGATAACCTATCTAATTTTAACTATTTAATACCCAGGAAAAACAAAACAACAAGAAAACGAACCCAACAAGAAGCAAGAGACTACTAACTCTCTAAAAATACTAAGTAAAGCAATGGTGACATTCTTCCCACCCACCCTCACCTGACTCTAGCTTATGAGATGCACTGAGAGCTTGCTTAGAGCCTTTGCAGCCTGGATGTATGCATGACAATTGTATTATCACTGTAGACTTCCAGGCAATTAAGATTGGTCTGAGTAGGCAAAAGATAAAAATGCACAAGAATTGAGGTCACTGGAGAATTTAGAAAATCTGGGTCTTGTACATCCAGCATCTTAACACCTTCAAAAAACAAAGTGATAGCAAAATGTGGTCACGGACTTCAAAATTCATTTTCCAATTGCATAGGACTCAGGTTGTGAAAGAGTTAAAGCCTAATCATTTCAAAAACAAAGAAAGTATTCAACAGGGTAAAAGTATTTTTCAAATCTACCCAAAAGGTTGTGTTTGATTCTGGAAGCATTTTCTGATGGTATGGCTTTTATTGCACTCCTTGAAAAAAGAATGTCAGTTTACATACGAATCCAAAACCCATCATTCTTACTTCAGATCTATCTCCTGAATGCCTGTAAGTGCTTGCAAGGGTCTTAAATTCATATGAAACTGATTTTCCTTAACCTTTTTATTACCGCTTTGTTAATTTTCTCCCCACTCTTTCTTCTAAAAAATGGGATAATGGCAGCGGCATTAAAATGGGTTTGATTCACTGTCCCGTTCCAAGTCTTGTCATGGTGAATGAAACTGAAGAAAGGAGACTTCTCCCTTCTGCTGACACTTTGGTTTCTACTGCATTCTCCAAATCTGGCCTACCCAAGCAAGCAGCAGATGCCACTTCCCCTTATCATTTCATGGGGAAGAGTTATTTTTGTTTTCTCATGGCAAGTTCAGAATGTATCCAGTGCTGCAGAATGAAACAAGTCTCAAACACATGCTAACATTTAAATGATTCAACACTTTGTGTGCTTCATTCTTCTATTGTTCTGCAAGAAGGATTAGTAAAAAATGTGCTTTCTCTCATGCAGAAACAAAAAATGGTTCACACAAAGCTTTCCTGGCACAAACAGAATACCAAGAAAGAAACACCCGTAGTGGTTAGGTCCTCTCTGCAAAATAAAGCTGTCTTCACACTCAAATATCTCAATATAAAGCCCTACTAGGAATGAGCACACCAACAAAAAACCTAAAAGTTATGAGGCATGCAAGTAGTTGAGTCAACCTCAACTAAGAGAAGAGTAAAAATTACCCATGCTCTGCTTCTACTACATAATTTCGAAGTCACGATAGGAAATTCATGAAGGAAACACTGATTACAGTGGGAAACTACAGCCTAAAGTATTGTAAGCATTTACTGAGAATCCCCAGGAGTGACTTTTAACAGCCTGAAACATTTTTTAAATCCAGCAAAGCAGTATCCAATTTCAGCTTCTAATAGACAGTAGATATTTTTGCTCCTCTTTTTAGCACGTGAAGTTGCAAGCACACACACACACGCACACAAAAAACACACACACTTTCTTTCATTAGAAAAAGAAGGAAAATATATTTTTTAACAATTCAAGAATAAGGTTCACTCAGAAAACCTTATGAACAGAAGAAAAAAAAAATGCAATTAATATGTTAAGAATAAAAAATAAAATTTCAAAAGGTTAGAGGCATTTGAAAACAATAAAGGTACCTGCTTTATGAGGTACTACATAAAACCAATGAGATGACAAAAGTCACCTAATGACATAAAATCCTGTGGCCTGGGTAAGCTGCCTTCATGTACTGCATGTACAGGCTGTGTGCCTGAAGCCTGCAGTAGAACCTCTGAATTTTAGGAACCTTCTGCAAACCAAGGCTCAGCAGGGCTAGGAAATCATTCAGTGACACTGCTGAATAATCAAAGCCAAGGTTACACATGTTGAGTCCTGCAGTGACCAGCAGCTATATATTGTATATTATATATATATATATACACATTTTTGGTCCATAATGATGAAAAAGACCAAAATCATGCAAAATCTGTCAAAAAATAGCTGAACTGATGAAAATCCAGACCGACGTAGGTATAGAATTTATTTCCCAACCATGTGATGCACACCAAGCACCTGAGGAAAGCCCATCTTTCTTAATGTTCTCCTAGTCTTCCACATAATACCAGTTGGTCAACAGCTACATCTTTATATTACCAGTTAGATTTGCTGGTCAAGCACATCTGGAACTGTAGCACTGTTTCCTAGGGACAGACCTATCTAAAATTTGAGTGACCTTAGTCTATGCCATGCTGGAGGATTTACCAGCAGAGAACTTGTTTGAATCAGCTGACCATTGCAAAATTTTTTTTATAGTAGGATACAAAGTGTAAATTTTAAAAATCTTTAACCAAATATTTTATAAAACTGAAATTTGAATCATATAAAAAGCTTTTCCAAAGCAACTTCCATACTCAGCTGTTTCTCTAGATTACCACTTGAAGAAGACTCTTCTGGTAAGTGCAACTCTGTAGCATCACTTTATCAACCTGTACTGAAATACACCTCAATTCATACAGTTCCTGACAAAGCAGCATCATCTACCTTTAGAATTCCCAGATTTTACAATTCCTGATTTGAGCAAAGAAGTTCTAACAAAAAAAAATGAGGTTTTTGTTTTGTTTTGGTCTTGTTTTGGGGGTTTGTTTGTTTGTTTTTCTATTTAATATTACAAAAATATATCAGGCATCTTCTGCATTACTACAGGGTACCCAATCGTATTCCTAGCAGTGGACACCCAGAATATACACAGTATATTAAAATCTGTTTTGAAGAAGGCAGTTCTAGGCTTCTGAGGTTACTTAAGAAAGAGGTTTATTCAAAATCAAATGCAATGTGGTTTTGTTTACTAAGCAATAGATAAAACCAAATCTCTGTCACATAAGACAACAGCCAAACCAAAATTTTTTTTGATCACAGCTGATCTAAACTGCATTCCTTCAGAAAGCCTGTAGTGAAAAACATCTGTCCTCTTTCTAAGTCTAGAATAATAATTAATTTTTTTTTTCCCTTTTATTTTCTCTTCAAACAAAACAAGCAGTTAGGGAACATAGGTATTTAAGGACTATTCTGATTCTGTTGACCGAATGCTTGTAAAGTTTGCAAGTGATTTTGTTTCCAAGGTTTTATTCTGAGCTTGGGAGCATTGCTTTCTCTGGAAAACTACAGCCACTGAAAGCAGAAAACGATCACTGAACGGGTTCTCAAGATAAGGCTCTGATAGGGCACTACTAATTTACTAACTTCTAAATATTGTGGGCATCCTGCAGGCTTTAATGAGCGCGATAAACATAGAAGCACAGTCAATTAAATACATTTTCTTTGCTAACAATGTCCAGAACAGTTATTTGTGCTATCATTTACCATTTAAAACCCAAGAATGTGCTGTCGGGTTTTTAAGATAGAAACAATAGGTGTATCTGTCAGCAACGGTACGTTTAAATGTCCCACACTGCCCTGCAAGCTTGAGAAGTGGGCCCATGTGAACCTCATGAGGTTCAACAAGACCTAGTGCAAGGTCCTGCACGTGGTTCAGAACATTCCCCGTATCAATACCAGGGTGGGGTGGATAGAGGGACTGAGAGTGGCCCAGGTAGAAGGACTTGAGGATACTCGTGGATAAAAAAGCTGCACATTAGCCAGCAAGGTGTGGTTGTAGCCCTAAAGACCAAGTATACCCTGGGCTACATCAATAGAAGTGTGGCCAGAAGATTAAGGAAGGTGATTCTGTCCTTCTACTCCACTCCAGTCTGGTGAGATCCCACCTGGAGTACTGTATCAAGCTCTGGAATACTCAGCACAGGAAGGACATGGACCTGTTGGAGCGGATCCAGAGGAGGGCCACAAAAATGATCAGATAGATGGAACGCCTCTCCCGTGAGGACTGAGTTAGACGGCTGAGGTTGTTCAGCCTGGAGAAGAGAAAGCTCTGGGGAGACCTTATCACAGCCTCTCCATACTTAAAGGGGTCCTGTAAGAAAGATGTGGACAGACATTTTGTAGGGCCTGTTGCGGCAAGACAAGGGGTGATGGTTTTCAACTAAAGGGTAGTAGAATCAGACTAGATATAAAGAAGACATTTTTACTATAGCGGTGTTGGAACACTGGAACAGGTAGCCAAGAGAGGTGGTGGAGGCCCCTTCCTTGGGAACATTCCAGGTCAGGTTGGATGGGACTCTAAGCAACCTGATCTAGTTGAAGACTTCCCTGCTCACTTCAGGGTGCTTGGACTAGATGACCCTTTAAAGGTCTCTTCCAACCCAAACTAGGGCATCCCCTCAACTGCGGGGATCCTGTAGATGGGTTGCTTAGGGACGTGGTTTAGTGGTGACCTGGCAGTGCTGAGTTAATGGTTGGACCTTAAAGGTCTCTTCCCACCAGAATGATTCTGTGATTCTATGATTCCTTGACAGATATAGACAATTCCTAGGCAAATGTCCTTTACCTGAGCAGAAATAACTCCATGCAGCATTACAGATGCAGGGCTGATTGCCTAGAAAGCAACTCTGTAGAAAATAATGTGGGATCCTGGTGGAGAACAGAATGAACATGAGTCAGCAGTGTGTCCCTGAAGCACAGAAGGTAAACAGACTCCTGAGCTACATTAGCAGCTGTAAGAAAACGATCCTTCCATGCTATTTACGACTTGTGAAATTATATCTGGAGTGCCAAGCACAGTTTTGGGCTCCTCGATACAACAAAGACATGGATGAGTCCACGGGGGGGTCACCAAGCTGGTTGATGGAGCTGGAGCACAGGACCTTCCAGAGGTAGCCGAGAGAGCTACCTCTGTTCAGACTGGCAAAGAGAAGGCTTGAGACTGTTTAGCTATCTACAGCTACCAAGTTGCAGGGCACAGAAAAGACAGAGCTGGACACTTCTTGAAGGTGAACAGCAGTGGGAGGACAGCCAAGGGACTTGAGAACTTTCTGTTAGATACAAGGGGGAAAAAATTATCCTGCAAGTGGTCAAACACTGGAACAGGGACCCAGAGACGCTGTGGGGTCTCCATGCTTGGAGACATTAAAATCCTGGACATGGCCTTCAGTAACCTGCTCTGACTGCACTGGCTTTGTACAAGTAGCTGGACTAGATGGCATATGGAGTTTCCTTCCAACCTACACAACTCTATGATTCTAAGACCATTTTTGGTTTTATAGTGTTCAACATATAACCTCTCAGTAGTCACACATTAGTTTCTTTGCAGTATATTAACTAAATAAATATTATTACATCTAATTTTTCTTAATAAATCCTGTCCCAGATGCTGAGTACAAAAAAGGCACAATGCTTTAAAAATAACCTAGGTATCTGTCATGGCACAGTATTGAAACTATTTAATTGAATCTTAATTTTAATCCAGAATATTTTTAAATTCATAAAGTCACCACTAAGTAGTTATCCAAAAATATAATAGGGTTTATAATCAAACCAACCATGACAAAGGCAATAGATACCAAACTTGTAAGTCAGATAAGAAGGAAAGTTGCCTACTTTCCAAATAAACATTAGATTTCTAGATGTTAAAACCACCTTATGAACTCCACATACCACTGATATTTCATAGCTGAGTTGTGCAACTAGATAAACTCATTTTTCATGACTTTTTTTTTTCTCTCATTGTTATTTGTGGTTTTAAAGTCGTCTTCTTTTTTTTTTTTTTCCTGTTAAAATTAATGTCAGTCTCCATGTAGTTTATCATATTGGTTACAATAAACTCAAAAGAAGAAAGCCTTTGTCTTAGGTATAATGATATATAGAAGTGAAAACTTTACAGAAAGCTCTTACAATGACTCAGCAAAGAGCTTAAGGTGGATTTGTTTTCATTTATTTGCAGTACCTGCCCCTTCTGATAAAAACTTGGAAGAAAGACAAGAATTAGTAACAAAAGCCCAGAACTTTCAGCAGCATGACTAAATGTAATAATCCTAAGTGACCAAGGAAAGGTGTTAAATGAATTTAACAGAATTAACTAGTCATTAAGCAGAGTTTTAAAATAGATTTATATAATATTTCTCTTTTTTTTTAAGGTTTGCTATATGGATACATTTGAACTAGGTACATTTTTTTGTCAGGAATTTGGTGCCCAAATGTACCCGTCAAAAGGCTCTATGTGCCTCAGTAATTGTCTTATTTTTCAGTGTAATGATCTGTGGGCACCTGTGGTTTTACCTCTATCATGCCTACCATTACCTCATCATCTGTGGACACCTAGAGTTTACTCTCCCTCGGTTCTACTGCTGCTTCAGTCAGAATGCTTCTATCCTTACATTAATTTCTCCAGAGACTATACCTACGCTGTCGCTGCTGGAATAGGAATTGAAGCCAGATCTCCCACAGCCCAGGTAAAAACCTTAATCAGCAGACACTGACTCATGCTGCTTCTCACCCCACTTTGCTCCACAAATTGGCAGCTCTTGGCTGCGCAAAGGAACTGACTTCACGTAGCTGCAGAGGTGCCAGGACTTCCCACCATATTACAGATGACAGCTAGATGCCAGTTTCCATTCTGAGAGCTGAAATTGAACCCCCCAACAAGGTGAAAAAGAAGCTGAGCCAAGTAAAAGCCATAATCTCAAAACTATAGAAAATGTAGGTAACATCCCCTTCTCACACTAACATGTACATGTATCTCCCCTGCTTCCAGTTCTTTAGGAGCAACAATGAGAATTTTATCAGGACTGCAGAATTAGTGCTGTGGTACCTATGAGGTTGCAATGGAGGAAGGTGCCATCCTGAACATCCTGTAACAACCTGAACAAGAAGTTTAATCTCCAGGAAGAAGAGGGGTTTCAGATAAACCAGCTGTGCTTATTGTTTCCTACAGGCAAGTCTCATGCAGGCTAGTCAGTTGGTTATCCCATTTTCTTTAGACTTCATTCCAAGGCACCTATTTTTCCCCAGGAACATAGGAGTCAAGCAACCATAACACAGGTTTCTAGCTTCAGCTACCAAAAAACCTTCCTGTACCTTGAAAATTAATATTCACCAATAGTCAGCTATGAAATTTTACCTTTTTTTTTTTTTAAATTTACCCAGCAGCTGCCATCTCCAAAATCCAAAGAAAGATGTTTCTCTACATGTACTAGCTACAGCTTTCACACATTATTTTCCCCTAAAATCTATATGATCACCTTCAAAAAGAAAGTGTGGAAGTGACTTCAATTTACTCCAAATAATAATAAAGACACTAGAAAAAAATAAATAAGGAAGTGTTCTTTGCTCACGTCAAACAGTGAAAACAGAGAACAGATATTACTATAAGCACAACACAACACTAGGGCAGTACTTTATTTCTCAGAAACTGCAACTTATTCACTTAGTAGATGTCTCAGTAGGGTATTATCAAATCATAACAACAGATATCCCATGTTTAACATAACACTGTGAATGGAGAAAACATCACCACATACAGAAGAGGCTTTTCGTGGAGAGAACTGGCTTCACAAGCAGGAGTAAGATGACCCAGATTCAACCCAACTCCTCTACTGACTCAGGGCTTATCTACCCAGGGAAAACAACCTATAATAGCTTCTCCTACAGACACTTTTATTCCATTAGACCTAAGATTTTGTTGTTGTTGTTCTTTGGGTAATGTGGTTGACTCTAGAATTTAACTGAAGACATCACTGAATATTAACCATGATTAAAATTTCACATCCCAGCTTATTTTGCAACAGGTTCAGTGTATAAAGAAGATTTGATGACAAGGCTCAAAATAATCGGCGTACCTCTTGGTGTTTTGATTTATTCAAAGGGTAAATGATAATAATTTGTGCCATAAAGCAGAACAGTAAGTTGAATCTGAAAATATTCAAGAACTATGTCTAGATCCTCAAATAATATCACACATACCTGATACTGAAATGTAATTGGCTTTTTTTATTTTTCTTAATTGTTTAATGATTATGTAAAATACTATTTTCTGACTTCTACTGCTCAGCAACTCAAAGAAACCTTAGTTATTTCCACATCCTGTGCCCATGGCTGTGAGGAGCTTCCATCTCCCTGCATGACTGGGCTGGGCTATTGGCAGGATACTTATATCTGGAGGGAGAGGACAGGAGCGTGTTGTGGTCTGGTCCCATCGCTCTCTGGCTGTCTAGATGTGATGTGGAGGAGAAGCAACAAAGAAGGAAGGAAGAGCCAGTGTGCCCTCTCCTGCCTGGCACAGCACTCAGTGTGTGCCCACCTGGGGCTGGCTGTGTCACCAGCTGCCCCATGGGATGGGCCACCACCAGTCTTCTGCCCGCTGTGACAACACCAGGGCTGGTGCATCACTGAGACCTGGGGCTGTTTAGCCTGAAGGAGAGAGGTCTGGGAGGGGATCTTATAAATATCTAAAGGGCAGGTGTTAAGAGGATGGGGCCAGGCTTTTTTTCAGTGGAGCCCAGCAACACCACAAGGGGCAATGGGCACAAACTAGGACAGGGGAAATTCTACCTCAACCTAAGGAAAAAACCTCGACTGTGAGGGTGATGGAGCACTGGAACAGGCTGCCCAGAGAGGCTGTGGAGTCTCCTTCTCTAGAGACTTACAAAACCTGCCTGGATGCGTTGCTGTGCAGGGTACCCTGCTGTCCCAGGGGAGTTTGACCAGGTGTTCTCCAGAGGTCCCTTCCAACGCCTACCATTCTGTGATTCAGTGATACAGAATAATGTCAAGAGATATTTCTTCAACAAGAAGGCAGAAAATTGTCTTCCCTTATAGGAAAACTGAAGAGCCTGCCATTATCTATGCACAAAATTACTTGTTAAATTGTGTGTTAGGGGTGCAGTCAATTAATACACTACATTTAGAATTTCTTTTAGTTCAGATTGCACTTACTTATTTTTATGAAGCATCTCTGAACTGTAATTTAAATTAAAAACAATTCATAAGTGAACAAAAAAATATTATGCCATGTCTATATAATACAGGGAAACATAAATAGGCAATTACATCTTATTCTTGATCCAAACAGAATTTTAGCTTATAAAGATGCTAAATTTTCATCTGAATGAAATATCTTAAAGTTACAGGTTGTCTCACTACTTACTTATGTTCCTTATGGAACTGACATGCAATAACTATGTATTTCCTGGCATTTCAGCAATCGAAGAGCATACTTGCTTGTTTGTGCAGACTACAGCTAAAACTGCTTAGTCTGAAGAGTTTGTTTTCCATGGAAACTACACCAGGAAAAGACAAGGTAGCATCTTCTGATCAAATTAAAATAAAATTTATCTACAACTGAATACTGCAAACAATAATGGAATTATTAAGGACGTGTATTTCTGTTGAAGACTTGTAATATTCCTGTAGAGAAGTTTGAATCTTTGAGTATTTCATATTAAATAAAAGCCCTGCTGGGTTTGGCTGGGATAGAGTTAAATTTCTTCATGGTAGGCGGTATGGGGCTGTGTTTGAGTTTTGTGATTAGTGCCAATAACACAGGGATGATTTAGTTACTGCTGAGCAGTGCTTCCACAGCATCAAGGCCTTTTCTGCTTCTCACACAGCCCTGCTGGTGTATTGGGGGTGTAGAGGTCGGGAGGGGACACAGCTGGGACGGCCAACCCCGGCAGACCAAAGGGATATTCTGTACCTTATGACATTGTGCTCGGCAATAAAAGCTGGGGGAAGAAGGAGGAAGGGGGAGACGTTCAGAGTTACGGAGCTTGTCTTCCCAAGTAACTGTCAGACCTGATGAGGCCCTGCCTCTTTGTTAGAGGCCTCTGACAAACTGATACTATAAAGCACTGCAATTTACTAGTTACATGATTTTAAAAATTCTTCATATATTGCCTTGCAACAGTAAGAGTTTCCCATACTTTTTGCTCTTTTTAATAAAAGTTATCTTTTACATAAACAAAAAAGTCTAGGTCTTCCTCACAGAAAGGTGAATGTGTTTTACATCACGTAGTTTCAAAGCAAGATTCTAGAATGAAGAGGAATGGGAATACTTTTAGGAAACTGATTTTTTCGTCTCCTGTAAGGATTTCAAACATTTGACAATTCATACCCACCCAATTTCCATTTAAAATGCAAGTGAATGAACAATCTGCTTATATTTGGGGACTGTTTCTGGGAAGCTTCCTCCTCCCTCTTCCCTTAAGACAATCAAACAGACACTTTAAAACCGAAGTTGTTACAGAAGTCTTTCCCTTCTTCACTGATCACTGTTAATACTTACTGAGAAAAAAACCCACACATATGATTTAGTGATTGTTATATTCACATTTAAGTCTGCATTCACTGAAATAAAATTTGTGGTCAGCCCCTCTGTCATTCAAAGCTGGTTTGTTTTAGATCTCAAAGTTATATGCAGATTTAATGTCTGTTTATTGCCAGGATAAGGCGAATAACATCGGTAGGTCTTTTCCTGACCACAATCTTAGTTATTCCTTTGGAAGAGGAGGAGGAGGATAAGCAGGAGGAAGAAGCAGCTGTAATTCTGTAGCAGCCTAACACTCTTGGTTCCAATGTTATTTCACTTTTTCCGTGCTACCAGATCTTCATTTCATTCATTGACTATTTTACTGGCACTATCATTAGACCAGGCTATCGAGGCTTTAGACAGTCCCTTCAAACAGTGATAAATGTTCCTGGTACTCCATATGTTTTGTGACATTTGAGACTCCCAAGTACGACATTTAATCAGTGCAATATGCTTCAGTGGTTCTCATCATCACACAATCTCAAAGTCAAAAAGCAACCAAACAACCTCCCCCCAAAATACTTTTCAATGTGATACTTCATCACAGTTGCCAGAATAAATTTTCCGTTAGTGACAGCTCAGTTTTCCTTCCAAATCCACATATGTACCAATTTAAAATATTCATTCTATTTATGGAACACATAGAATTATGCAGTGAGTTATATAGTATGTGAACACTCACAGACAGATTTAAAACATGTGAATGGAATTTCATTGAGATGTGTGGAACAGTCCCAAGAAATATTTTCTTTTTTTTTAATTCTCTTTCTCTTTTTTTTTTTTTTTCCATGTTCCAAAGATGGTATCTCTTGAGTAGTTTAATAAAATATAATTGAATTAACCAATCTGAAGATATATTTGAGTATTACTGACTATGTGTATTTTACTATTCATGTCAAAAGACAACTTGCTTAACTCTCTCCATTAACAACTCAAATTCCACCTCCAAATATCGTTAGGCACATTTGTTTCCGAATGACTTCTTGCTGATTATTCACTACCTCTTCAATATTACAAGTCTGCCTATCTTATTTCAACTCTTTATATATATTATTATACAAAAATATTAGCAAAACTAGTCCTGCTAACACAAGTCCTATTTTACTCAAATCACCATGTCAGATAAAAGGAGTTGCTCTTCGGAAAATAGATAATAGAAAATGAAAATAGAAACTAGAAAATGTTGAGGTTTTTAACTTCCAAAAGACCAACATAAAAGCTGAAACCCTTTCATAAATCATAACACTTCAACATTCTTACACTTTTGGAATTTATGCAAAACACTGGGAACCCACAGTGGGAATCTGTGGTCTATCTTCTTGTGCATGCATGCTCACAGAGGTGCTCTATTGGCTGCTAAAATGAAAATAAGGTGAAATAAGGAATGCTTCCTTCAGTCTTAGCATAAAAATGTAGCTGTGCCAGACAAGCAAGTAGAAGCACAAGAAAAAATAATAAAATAATTTAGTGCAAATATGAAATATTTATATGTAAATATGAAATATTGAGAAATGGTTACACAAAAAACCAAAACCAAACCAACCAACCAAACAACACAAATATAAAATAATTTTAAATTTCCTCACCAAATACATCATTGGACCACTGGAAGTTCTCCTCCACATTCTAAAGAGAGAAGGGAATTACTGCAATTGCTTATTCTAACTGGAAATGTCCACTCGTGTTTTGTGTGAGCCTTTTTCCAGAAGGAATGATAGTCCAACACAAGCACAATTTTCTAAACAAATCTATTTATATCTCAAAGCCTAAGGTCAGTATCAGGACTATTTTCACCAGCAACACTGGCAGCTGGTCTGTCTGTCCAGGTTTTTCTTTCTTTTAGGCAAGGCTGCCAAGAGTATTGATGTGGAACAGAGTTCCTAATGTTTCTGGGCTACTAAAGAAGAAGGGCAGCCAGACCCCCAACAAGCCTGTTTTCCTGCTCAGCAAATAGATGTTGAACTAAGTCACATCTGACTCTTTTCCTGAATCACCTAGCTGCATATCTGGCCATCTCTTCATTTAGGCAACCAGCCCTTGACCAACAGTATGGACACTTACACTACTTTTTCAAGGCACAAAGATTCCTAGGCAGTCCACGTAGGAGCTATGGCAGCCATTCAGCTTGGCAAAAGGATTTTTCTTTTCTATTTTTACCATAATGTCAGGTGGTAAAGCACAGAGGTTAAAAAGTTAACATGGTCATGAAACTACATCCAGTATTCCAGCAACACTCAACTGAAGAATTTACTAGAAAGAGGGGGGAAAAAAAAATACCCAAAACCAAACAAAAGAAAAAAACCAACAGCAAAAAACCAAAACCAAACAAAAATACCCAAACAAACCAAAACAACAACAAACAAACCCCAAACAGTTAAAATAGGTCATAAAAACTGAAAATGGAGAGATAGAAACTTACATATCAGAATCAAACTGTATAACTTTTTATACACCTTGTTCCCTTGTATCTAGGTAACCCAGCCTCAATCTGTACAGGCAGAAACAGAATCCTGCTTGCCTCAGGAAGCACATACCATCTCCTTCAGAACAAAATATAGCTTAAATATTCCACAGAAGCCCTCTAAACACTGCAGAATACTTACTGTAACTCTCCACATACTATTTTGTAAACAGCAGGTGCTCTCCAACTGAAGAGAATTGTGAATTTTCAAATTAAAATAGAAACTGTGACTGTTCTACGTGTCTTTCACAAGCCCAAAGATTCAAACACCTTTGTTCCTGTCAGGAGCTCTCCTTCCCAAATTTCTTTATGCTATTTAAAATGTTGGCTTAAAACTTAGGATGCTCTCTCCCTTTTGCTGGCATAAAACTGTGCTTAACAGAAATACCTACTGTTGCTTCTCAAATCATCAAATTAGTCAACTTCAGAACAAATTATTTTGCTTCTCAAATCATCAAATTAGTCAACTTCAGAGCAAATTATTTAAGCATGTATTTTGCTTTTGTTTCAGACCTATCATTCATCTAAAGTTGTGTTGGTGGCTTTTTTTTCCCCCCCCAAGGTGTTTCAGCTACTCTAGTGAAAGATATTTTTGGTTATTTTTGGTTAAAACTGTAAAAGTAATTCAAGAATATTGTATTGAACAGTAGACCTGGGCAACATAGGACAATTAAAACTAGAAAAATAAAATTGAATATAGCTGGAAGGCTGATTTACAAGTGATTTTGTCTTACAAAGCAACCACAATACTGCAATAAAATAACCTAGAGGTGTTAATAAACTGTGAGTGCAATATAACTGTATAACAGAATATAGCAATCAAAGAGCTAACCACCCCTAAGGGTACCTCATTATGCACCTCCAACGTGATAACCTGTCTGTGGTATAATAATCAGTGTCATTTCATTTAAACTGTGGCAGTCAGTTTGGGTAACCCCCCCCAAAAAATATTAAAAAAAATATATATGGAGAAAAATTGGAAGCAGTTCAGAGAACAGCTACTGAAATAATAAAAGGGTTGAAGGGACTGAGTTTATGTAAAAGCCAGGAGAGTTAAAAGGATTTAGGAGGGAATGTGGCATCAGTGAGAAAGGACTAAACTAACACAAGAGCTTCGCTAGGAATAGAGTGAATCCACTAGGAAACCTGAGGCATATTTCCCCCCCTTCCTCCTTCTGCACTTCTTTCTTTTATCCTTCTTTTTTGGCAATGTATATACAAGCACAGATGTGGACAGACTCTGAACTCATCTGACTTGTGTTGCACAAGGGCTGAATAGGAATCATCTCCAGCCAGAAAGAGATTTAATGACCCCGTGGTGGGGCTTCCAAGCTAACAAAGTATGCTGACAACTTCTCTCAATATTTACAGTCCGTCTGGCCCAACTGGATCATAGCGTTTGGGTTTGTAATGTAAATAAAAATATTTCCTACATCAGCAAAATGCCAACAAAACTATATTTATCAAAATACCCATATATAGTGATCTTCATCTGTCCATATAGAGAGAGTGTAAACAAAAAACGTAACATGTGACAACGTGATCCTATCAATAGACATCTTTGGGACGTGCATCAAACACAACCCCAGTCTGCAGTTTAGAAAATGACCCACGGGGGAGCCTATTTCCCAATCAGCTGTCCGTGCCTTCACTTGTTTTGGTCACTCCAGCATCCAGCTGTAATAGCCCCCGAGACGCGACAGGTCCTGTAGACAGAATCAGTGCTGCTGTTACCTAACACAAACCCACAGTGTGACAGCTAAGGCACAGGGGAGTCCAGTTTAGGCTCAAAGCTTTTAGGTTCAGGTAAATATTTTTGTGACTAGTGAAAGCCAAGTTCCCTGCTGCTGTGTCTGTACTTTCACCAGTATTTATACTGCCTGGTTTTAATTAGTTTGAGTGTAAGATTTGTGAAGCCTTAATATCTTTTCTGTATCAAGAACATAATCTTTGTCTTTCTGTATCTCTCAAATCAGTTTATCTTCTATGAACGACTACTTTCACTCCTGTTCTCAAATAACAGAAAATACAAGAAATTTCTGTTTCTTTTCATGAGCTGGAGAACCTCTGGCCTTATTTCTACAAATATGGGTTTTGAAATGCAGTGCTTATCTAATAAATCATGTAGAAATTGCTCCTTTGCTAATTAACACAGCTCAGACGGCTAGGAAAATACTAATAGACTGCATGCAAAGCCTTTGCATTACAACAATTATGCTAATGTTCTATGATGCATTTTTCTTATTTTCTTTTTAATTGTAGAGACACAGAACATAATCCTGTGAACATCCAAAATTGATGGCACTTATTATCAAACCGAACACTAGGAAATCTCCTTTCTGACTTCTAACATTTTATGCTGCCAGTATTTTTGTTTTGTGTTTTGGGTTTTTTTTTTTTTAAATAGCTGTGTCTAGAGACTCACAGGCATAAGCAGCTCTAGAAAAGATCCTCTCTTCCAATACTTGGCTCCATATTTCAGAAGATGCAGCCAGCGTTCCCTCCCTACAGACATTCACTGAGGCAAATGGGAAGACTCCTATGAGTCATGGTACAGTGCAGGCGAAGCCAGCCAGTCCTCCTTCACTTATTTCATAAATTCTGCTAGCAGAAATGTAGTGCCATCTGCACAGCATGTGGGCTCCACAGACCCGCATCATGCAGAAGGGCAGAAGCACTAACTCACTACAACTGTCTACGCATGAAATTCAAAGGGTTGGGGTTTTTTTTAATGCTTGTGCACAATGCTTTACATAAATAAGATGCCTAAAAATTCCTTCTTTGAAATGGTAACTTCCAGAAGAGTGGTGATCACATAATTGCTGATTAATCTACCACTGAAGCTGTTAATTGTTGAACAATGCATTCCTATTTTCACTCTCCGGGTCAGCATTTCAAGGCTGGCTGTTTCTGTTTCCCTGTATTCATTTCTCCATTTGTCTGTTTTTTCAAATCTGTAATTCTTAGGGTTTATTTCCACCTCAGAGGTAAATCTGGCTGCTGCCAGTGTCATCTGTACTCACCCAACGGTACCCAGACCAAAGACAGCAAAATACCCAGTCTCAGCAGCCCATTCTAGGGTATTGGCAAACTTCTTCAGAAGGTTGGCTAAACAACATGTGACTTCCTAATGTTTTCCCTGTAATTTCTGTCCATGCCCAGAGAGGCTGCCTATTTCCAGTAAGATTTTTGTGGGTAAAAACTAGTGGTTACAATTCCCAAAATGCTATAGTCCATTGTGAGTGCAGCACTGGTGTGGCTGTCAAGTCTTCAGCTTGTCTTTAAAGTGTGCTTGGCCTTGATGCTTAAATTGCAGGTGGTAGTGCAGACAGCTTAACTGTTGTGTTTGCCCTTAAACTATTTTTTTTAATAGTTTTTATATTAAAACACTTAGAAACTATGCTGGTTTAGTACAGGATTGCACCAAGACTGCTCTGCTTGCAGGTGTATCAGCCACAGCAGATCCAAGCAGGACAGAATGTATGGAGACGTGCCCACTCTTGTAGATCACAACATGCCTTGATGCAAACCTGCCTTCAGTTTGATTTTTTTTTTAAGCTAAAACGCTGGGTAAATAGCTGGCATAGTTGAAATGCATCACTGGTGGGATTGGTGCATGTTCTGCGCTGTCAGTTCTGTTGCAATGAAAAGTAACTTCCAAAAGAAGCCTGTTAATACCTGACAGCTCTAACATTTTACAAGCTGAAGCCACGTTTACTTTAGCTTGTCTATCAAAGCATATATTGCCATGAAGGCTTAAGTGCAAACCCATCTCTCCTTCAGGTGGCCATGACATAGACAAATAGCCTTTTTAAACCAGTCAGCAAGTGAATCTAGAAGCCTTTTCTCAGCAAATTGAGCAAAGCATTAGAGAAAATTAGTTTAAAATAACAAAAAGCCTACATGCTTGCATTAGTTTATTAATCTTATACTTCAATATAGACTATGTTATATAGGTTTTCCTTTGAGTTATGGCAATGTAAACAATTCGGTCTGAATTTCTGTAGAAAATCTCTCTCACTGGAGATTGTTTGCTCACTCCAAGGGATGTCCCCTTTTCAGAAAGGCCAATCCTGCCCAGGTAAAGCAGAGCTCATTTTTGATATGTGGTGACGGCTACGATTACTGGGGTTAGACACCAAGTTCTCCTTTTGTCTCAGCAGTGCTTTTCCGTCAGGCAGTCCAACAAGGCCCAAGTGGTCATTCCCTTTGACTGACAGCTGAACCACTGTAGCATTTACAACTTGCAGTGGTAGCCCTTCTCCTTGCAGCAGAGCCTGCAGCAACTGCCTTTTCTCTCCTTCTATCCTTCATTTCCAGACAGGCTGCTGGCAACAGAGCTGCGTAACCACTGTGAGAACTCATAATACTTTGCAAATATTCATATAGAAAGCTTATTACAGGACCAACCATATTTGTATCTTGTCTTTCTCCTATTAATGTTAGAGTGACTTGGACCATCTTAAAAGCAACATTCTTCTGCCTTTAGTCCAAATGTCTTTTTCATTTCTCACGACTAGAAGGGCAAATAATCACAGTTTCGGTGCTCCTCACACTGAAGGTTCCTAATCCATAATCTTCTGCAACAGATTATAGCTACACCTTGATAGCATTAATTATTATTATTTTTTTAATTTATATGTATCTTTAGCCTGGGATTGCTTTTATTTTTGCTGTATTGAAATAGGTGGAAAAACTAGTGTTTATTATTGTCAAAAAAAATTATGGTCTTTTAGAAGATAAAAAAGCTTAAACCACTCCTGTTACTACACTCTGGGATAATCACTAGGCATTAGTACTTCCAGTAACAACTAATCTTGCTCTAAAGACTTCATACCTACAAAGGTTGGACTGGATGACCTCTGGAGGTCCCTTCCAACCCAGACATTTCTATGTTTCTATATAAGGTTGAATGTTCAAAAACTGAAAGAATGAGCTCAGCGCAGAAGTCTCACTGAAACTGAAGAGCTAATCAGGAACCCAAACCTCCCCCCACGTGCCTAACTTTAAAACAACCCTCCACCTTAGCAGACTCATCATAAAAATTGCCATCATCACACTCTGCATCAAACAAATCTTCCACAGAATGAAAAATACAACAACTGAGATAAACACCTGACATAACAGAGCCATCAAACGCATGGGTCCTATATGTTGGTCCTATACGTTGGACATGGGTCCCACGCATGCAGGGCACCAAATATTGTTATGAAACTCTGTAGGTCAAAGTGAATGGACCTTCCAATACCAGAATGAACTCATATAGGAAAAGAGTAGAGGACAAGCAGTTAATGGAAGAACAGTTTCCACAAAACATTTATTACGTTTCTGATCGCTCAACCTGTGTCTCAGCAGAGACTTACCAAGTGTGTCCAAGAGATAAGCTTGGGAACTAAAACATATAGCTTTGCCAGATGCTAAAAATTATGAACATAACAGTGACACATTATTATTTCTCTCACATCCTCTCCCCAGATAACTCCTCCATGTTCCACAGGTAATAATTATCTGTCTCTTTTCATCCCACAGAGCTAACAACTTGAATACCTCCAGCCTTGCTAACAGCTTCTACCATCCCACAGGTAAAAAAACCCCAAACCTGTACCATTGTTTCTCAAACTGTATATTAAATGAACATAATTAAATTAAACAGAGCTACTGTTTTCACCATGTAGTGCTTTATTTCAGTTTTGAAGAAATGGTACCCAGGAACTGGTTTATTTTTCCAACATCACTTGCTTATAAAACTCTCTCTCTCACACACACACACATATAGCTATTGAACCATATATAATGTAGACTTACAAATAGATATTTGCACATTATAATGTATGGATGTGTATATTTATATACTTTACATATTTCTTTATTTACTTTTACATATTTATGTAAAACCTCCTAATGCATCTTCATAAAAACCTTGTCATACAAACTCATTAAATTATTTCCAAAGCTAACATCACACCTCACAAACACGTACTGGTTTAAAGGCAAGAAGAGAGAAAAAGAAATCATAAAAAAATAGGAGAGTAAAATATTAAGGCTTCATCTCATCCATCCCCTTACTCTGTGGGAGGACACCATACCCTTAGACTATTCTTGATAGGGATTTGCCTGACATATTTTAAGCCTCCAGAGACCCAGATGTCCTATAGTTCTGGGTTTTTTCCCCCCAGGTATTTAGCTGTGCCACATAGGAAGAGTTTTCTTGTCCCAAATCCCCAGTGTCAGAAAGTATGCTGATTATTCTCGTTCTGTTTGCTATAATTTGGGAAACAGAACCATCATTGCTCGTAATTATCTTTCATACATAAAAAGGCACAATTTTTACGGTATTATAGACATAAATACCTCTCAACCTTTCTATTTGGTACTAAGAAACCTTCTTGTGTCCTTACAATATCTGGTGCTGGTTATTGTTTGTCTCCTCTGGATGCTGTCCAATTAATCTCTTTCTTTAAGCCTCATCATACCCCAAACCAGGCAAAATACTTCTGTGACATCCCACCCACTGCAGGAAGCTCAGCAGCTACCCCCATGTGCTTCAAATGACATTCTTGTCTGCACGTCCCAGGGCTATTTGCCCTTTTTTATGCAAAGGAATCACATAATTAATTAATTTCAATTTGTGGTGTTTTCTAACACTAAGATATTATTTACAAACTACTGCTGCCTACACATTGATTACCCATTTTGTACAGAAACATTTGATTCCTCGCTTCTAAATTGTAATAGTTACCATTTGTCTTTATTAAATTTCATCTGACTCATTTCAAAGTATTCCTTCAATTTGTCAATCTCATCTTGAATCTGACACGAAGAAGTGCTTGGTACTCTAAGCACATCTCCACACTACCCCCAAAAGTGTAAAAATGCTCTCTTTTTCCAAACAAAGGATCTTTTTTTACCCTTCTTTAGTTGCATCTAACTATACTAGTGGATCAAATGGAATATACAGTCCTCTACCTTGAATGAGTTTTATGCTCTCAGTTGAGTTCATAGAACACACAGTTTCTAAATATGGTGCATATGCTGTAATGCAAACATTCAATCTCTTATCAGAAGTACTTATATAGCAACAGAAAGAGAACTTTAAATACTTTAAAAAGCAAAGATAATTCAGTATACAAAGGAAAATGTTTCCTTCACTGACTAGCTCCTTGAACATGAAGGAAAACATACTGTCCATGGGAAATTCTACAGATCTATCACCAAATACACAATTAGATGTCAAAACAGCCTCCAAAGTAGATTTTTAAAGAACTTTCTATTACCTCCAGATATTCAAATAAATAATTAAAAATACATAGATGAGAATTGGTCAGCATAAAATTTCTGAAGAAAACAAACAAACAAACAAACAACTTATTAGCTAAATAAGCTCTTCCCATTAAGGAAGCTTTTTTTGCTTTTAAAAAAACCCAAAAAAACCCACAAACAAAATAAAATAATAAAAAAAAAACCCAACATGACAAAAAAAACCAAACCAAACCAACAACAACAAAGCAAACAAAACCTCCCCCCAAAATAAACAAAACAAAAAACCCAAATCAAAGTACATGATAATTTTGCACAGCCTTGATTTTCTTTCCTAACTGTACAGCTCCAGACAGTGCAGGGATAGAAGAGGAGATAGGGACAAGAGGGAGATAATTCATGAGGGACAACTGTCAACTACATCATCTCTAAGAAAGGGAATGTTGATCCAGAAAGGTCAGCAGGAAAATGTGGAAGTGTAATAACTGGAGAAAGAAATTTAGCTGAATAAAAGGTTATAGTAAAAGATTTTTGAACAGGGCACGGAGAGAGAACAGGTAAGCATATAAAATACCAAAAGAGTGCATAAAAATACCCCCAAAATGCTCTCCTCCCATTGAGAGCAGTATAAATCCTATGTAAAACTTACAGTAAATGATGGTATCTGTGGTTCAAATCTCCCAGATCACCACTCAAATACGAGTCGTTTATCTTTAGTAAATCTCTAAAGTGGGACAAACTACAGATGCCTTGTACAAATGGATTGACAGAGACAGTGACTTGTTCATAGTCTCACACAATGAATGTGGCAGGACAAAATGGATTTCAAATCCCAGTTCTCTTCATCATAGGAACACAGCAATGTCTGGGCTGGGAGGGACCTCCAGAGGTCATCTGGTCCAACCCCCCTGCTGAGAGCAGGGACATCCTCAAC
>JANIJG010004930.1:25448-37586 GCA_024611175.1 Megaceryle torquata | reverse complement strand
TTGAGGATGTCCCTGCTCTCAGCAGGGGGGTTGGACCAGATGACCTCTGGAGGTCCCTTCCAGCCCAGACATTTCTACGATTCTATGATTCTCTATTTCATCCAAAGATGACATCATTTCTTGCAGAAAAATCCCAGTATTTCGTGACAAGTACACACATAATCCATCTGAAAGCAAAGCATGTTTGCAACAATCTATTTAAACATCTAAGCTTGTGCTTCATTCATTTTAACACGGATATTTGCAACATGAAATAGTAGCAGAAGTAACCCCTTACTCAAGGAAACAAGGTTACTGACACAAACTGGTTTTGCAACATTCAAATTTGTTTTGTTTACCCAAAGTGAGCAGTATTAGTATTTACAAATAAATTAAATCCTATTTTCACTTGCTTCTATATCTGCTTGAGTTCCAAGAAAAATATTCAGCTCTGTTAAATAGCTCTCTAATAGTAGCAGGTTTTTTTCATTAATAGTCAATTTCTTTCACTGACTTTTGAGACACAGCAAAGTTCTAAGTAAAATGTCCTAATTATTAGAATTATGCAAAGATAGCTTCCATTTATGAGAATTAAATCATTTAGCAACTTGTATATAGTTAATGAAGTGTAATAAATATTAAACTAATGACACCATAAGTCTACAGAAGATAATACACCAAAGCAATTCACAGCCATCACTTGCTACAAAGACAAGTCTAAATTTTCACAAGCCTAGTCAACTCCCCAGCAAGATATGAGGGATTTATTCCTCTCATTGTTGTTGTTATTCCTAGCAGTGGCTATTTTATTTTATTTTTTTTCCATGGAGTTTTAATTTTGTTACACAGCAATGTTTTAAAAACCCTATGAATAGCTAGCAAGACAGAAAGTAAACTGGAAGATTAATAAAACTTTTAATAAAAATTATGACAAAAATCACATCAAAAGATTTGTTTACAGAAGATGAGGAATAAAATGAGTATTTTGCAGAAAACATATTAGACAGCCTGTAATCTTCCTTTCAGTCTTAGGAACAGGCCAAGCTGTTTTCAACTGCAACTAATAATGTATTTTACCAGTGTTGGGCATTGTTTTACACACAGCTTGAACCATCACCTGTCTACCTACAAATTAAGTACTTCAGTGTACACCAAACACTAAAAGCTTTCCTTCCCCTTCTCCGTCTTCCTCAAAACCAGTGAGGATCAAATCTTGACTGTCAGCTGGCAGACGTGGTGATGTTGTGCCACTTTAGGAAGCAGGTGCCTCATCTTTGCTTTCTGCCAAAGGACACAGAAGTGCTGCATCAGGTAGGAAACCAAATACCCACCCTGATTCCAGGACACTGAGCTCCTGCTAGTGCAGAAACTGGATCTTCACCCCCCTGTGGGCAGGCAGGAGCCACATCCTCCAAGACCTACAACCCTTCTTACTGGCAAGAGGACAATGCACAGCTCTGGAATCTCTCTAAAAGGACCAGCTGCAGCTCAGTCCCAGCAGCTGAGGAGATACAGCTGCCAGACTGCAAGTGACAGGTCTGCAATGGCCCAAAAGCAGGAGCCGGAGCCCTCATGGCTCAGAGGAAACGGCCTCCAGCAGTGCTCAGAGAAATCAAATCAGGCAGCTCCTCATCAGTGAAACTAGTGTTCTTGGGGCCAAATTCATGACAGCCTCACAAGTTCAATGAAGTTGGCACGTGCTTAAAGTCCTGATCTGGAAAGCATCACTCTTCTGACTCAGGTTATGAGACCAGATAGTGTAGCTCACATTAGGATAAAGTTCCTCCATCTACATGGTATCCATTTAGGCAAATAAAAATAGAAAGAATCAAATAACCTTCTCTTTTGCCATAGAACATTACATATCAAGCAAAATATTTAAGAGGTAACCTTACATAGAAAGGTTTTTGGACTGTATAAAAGTTTCTGTTGCATAGATTTAGGGGTTTTTTGTGTGTGTGTGTTTTTTTTTGTTTTGGTTTGGTTTGGGTTTTTTTTTGGTTTTGTTTGGTTAGTTGGTTGGTTTTTGTGGGGTTTTTTTTTGGGTGGTTTGGTTTTTTTTTTTTTGTTTGTTTGTTTTGGGGTTTTTTGGGGTTTTTTTGTTTTGTTTTTTTTTTTTTTTTTTTTTGGTTTTTGTTTTTGTTTTTTAATTTATTGAAGTTTTTCTTGCCTTCTCAAATGTTCTGGGTTTACAGTATTATACCAGAAGATATTTTGTCAGGAATTATTGTGCAAAATCTTCCTCTGAACCACCCTCTAACAAAATGAGCATCCCTCCTTTGGTAATAACTTCTGCCAGGCTAGAAAGGAATCCTACTACAGCATCCAGATATTAAAATGAAAGAATCCACATCAAATTGGTTATGCCCAGATCAAATCCTGAAAGATATGTAACTACTAGCACATATCCAGGTATATTCATACAGATTACACACACTCCCTTCTAACACACAGAGTGAGTCAGGACTACATCTCTAAATACTTAAAGAGAACTTGGCCTTAGATTGTACTCACTGCTTTTTAATTAGCCAGGAAAGCAGAAAATCCAGACAGTTATTGATGTTCACTGAAATTTGTGTACAAGCTCTAGGATCCCTCTGATAAATCCAGTGGGACTGTGGTCCAAGAAATGTATTCTACTATTGCATATGAGTACCAATATTGTGCTTTAAATATATTTCATTGATGTCCGTAACTCCAAAGGCCACTGCTGCATCCAAAGGATTAATTTCTAGTTGGAATTCAAATCATCTACTGAATTCAAGGAAGATTTTCAACAGGATATTTGCGTTCATGTTTGTAAATCCTGGACAAGTGGTTTCCTCAATAGTATTGCTTCCTTCACGCATGGTAGTCTTTGGCTCTTAGGCACAGACAGTGAAATCTCTGAATCTACACAGACTGCCAGATTATGCAGCACCTAAAATCTGCTGGATGCAGCAGACCCATAATGGGATGCAGCCAGGAAATATTTTCTGTCCCAGGCTCAGAGAATACAAGGCCTACACAAGGAAATGCTTTTACTTGTCACATTCAGGAATGACATCCAGTCATAACACAACTAGGGAGACAGACAGAATATGCTGCGCTCCAGCTATTTCCCTGGCATCTCCTTTACAGGAGTAGTAGTGTAGAAGGAGGGCTAAAATTGACCTGTTATATCTCTACATCCACTAAAGAAGTTAAAATAGGTGACTATCCCATGTTTGTCATCTCCCCTGCATGGGAGATGCTTAAATGGGGGCTTTCATTCTCACTGCTAATCTTGGGATGAACTCACTGAAACACCTTCCCCAACTGTCTTGCTTGATACACTCCACTTTTCTTTTGGAGTGGAAATACGGGCACTTCAGAAGGGAAAATGAGAGTCGCCTTCTGCAGATTTGCAGTGGCAACCTCCTGAGCTAAAAAATATGAATGCCACATTCCTGGCATCAGATATATGAAGTCAGGTCGACTCTGCCAGAAAGGAAGAAAAGGAGTCAAGTAGCTAAAAAAATGTCCGGTTTCAAAATCATATGAGCCTGAAAGTGACTTGTAGAGTTCCTGCAGTCACTGGACCACGTCCAGAAGAAAATAGATATCTGTTTACAGTAATGCAACAACTCTTGAAAGCCTTTCTATGACTGTCTTCTTTCCTCTTGATCAAAACTCTCGTTATGCTCTGCCCCCTTCCATGAGGATACTTATTCTTTTAGTAACGCTGCCAACAGTTACAAGATGTTCCATTCTTGGCTCTACAGCAAATATATTCACTTATTAATCAAAGGGAACAGTCTCCTTAGCAGTCTGCTTTTCAGATCTACTGATTCTTGAACCAAAAAGATAAGGAGGGGAAAAAATTTCCTAGGAAGCTGTCAGAAGCCAGGAAGTAAGGGGCCAGAAAAACGTTCAATAGGTTGCACTAATATTCTGAAGGTTTCCTGTCTGATGCATGTGGATATGATTTCCTCTCACTGAATTCCCTTTGATCTCTAAAAAAAAAAAAAGAGTCAGAGAATATTACTCCTCCTGATGCAGAAATGTCAGGTTGAGTAGGAGAGGGAGGAGGAGTAAAATTGACTCACCTCAAGAGTCAGATTCAACAAACTCTAGATATCCATCAAGAAGGCTCTAATAAAAACTATGAACAACAGATTGTGCCATGTGGGCAATGAACTTGGAATTTGAAGTAAGCTGTGCCAAGGTCACGAAAAGCACCAGTGTATTGTACTAGAGAGAGGTCATTTTGATGCAATTAGAAATGATACCGTTAATATAGCCTTCCATCTCCTCTAGTTATGAGATGGTAGGATTACAGTACAGTTTCAATACAAGAAAACTAAAAAAGGAAGCTATGATGATTTATATTCCTAAAGAAAGGAGGGAGAGGATTGGTGGGAGGAATGCAGAAAGTCAGAAAACAAAAAAAACCACCCTCCCCCCAATATTTATTCTGTCCACCTGCTACTTAGACCGAGACAAAATATCAGTCAACAGCAATACCCAAGAAAATTTTAGTGTCTGTTGGCCCTACCACACCACAGCAGGTCTCCGTGTCTTGTAACATTGCTACAGAGAGAGTCAGAAGGATAATGATCACATTTTAAAAACTTCTGAAGGTCTTGCAGACGTGGCGAGCGAGGCAGCGGACATCTTGACATCTTTCTCTTTGGAAGGCAGCCAGCAGGGCGTGCAGGAGAGCAGGAGTTGAAGGAAAAGAGGCTCTGCTGGCTCGACAGACAAGAGAAGCCCTGATGGCAACTAGTTTGGCCCTGCCAAAGTGGTGGGTACTCACCTCAGTACCAAAACCACCACTTGTTCAGAGAAAGCCCCAGTGATGTCCGATGTACCCACCCAGACAGAACTGGTAACAGAGGAAACTTCAGTACAGGCAGTGTACTGGCAGTAGGCTGCAGTGACTGCCCAAACTCCTCTCCTGGGGGAAAGGTAAGCGCCTGCACCAGGTGGGCAGAGGTGGATGACCTGTTACATGAGGTAGCTGAGTTACAGGAACATATGGGTGGCTTTGGAACCAAGATCCAGCAACAGACACCACGGAGGACGAAGCACGCTGGACCCTGGTGTCACACAAACTCAGATCTCCACCCTCCAGCATCTCGATTAAAAACAGGTTTGAAGTTTTAACAACAGTAAACACCCACAAGCAAGACCCACAAGGTGCAACTACAGCAACAGCACAAGGTGAATATCACAGAAAGAAACGACGTGTACTTGTGGGAGTCTCCCTGTTAAGGGCACCCATCTGCCAACCTGAGAGGGAGTCCCATGAGATATGATGCTTTCCCAGAGCCAAGATATGTGATGTTACCAAGAGGGTGCCACAACTTGTTAAGAGCATGGACTCCTATACACTATTACTCTTTTATGTAGGCAGGAACAACACCGTGAGCCCAAACTTAGGCAGAATCAAGAAAGATTATAAGGCCCTAGGGGAGAAAGTGAATAATTTTTGTACCCAAGTTATCTTTTCTTCTGTACTACCAGGTCAAGGATGGGGGGCAGACAGGAACAGACACATAATGCAAACCAACTTCTGGTTACCTGGCTGATGTCACCGCGAGGGTTTTGGCTTTTACAATTCCAACCTGCTAGGAAGGAATGGAATCCGACTGTCTGAAAGAGGCAGGGGAATCTCTGGCAGCAGGCTGGCCAGTTTGGTGGGCTTTAAACTGAAGGACTTGGGGGAAGGGATCCAAAATGGCAATCCCCACACCACCATCACCACTATAACTAATTGGGGCCAACCAGAGTAGTGTACTATCTGCCTCAGCTGTCTCCCTAAAGGAGAATGAGAAGACCAGCCACCTGAAGTCTATGTATGTGAATGCATGCAGTCTGGGAAACAAACGGGAAGGACTGGAGTTCCGTGGCTGGTCAGAAAGATACGGTGTCATAGGAATAACCAAAACATGGTGGGTCAACTCACATGACTGGGGGATCGTGATAGATAGAGGCTATTTCATAAAGACAGGCAGGGCTGAAGAGCAAGAGGAGTCACACTCTATAACAAGGAGAACGTTGAACGTTTAGAAGTCCAGTATGGTAATTGTGGAAGCCCTGTGGCATGGCCTCTGGGTCCAAATCAGAGGGGCTGCCTCCAAAGGAGACCTTACAGTACGCACCAATACTGATTCCCATACCCAGACCAATGAAGCGATACTTTGGTCAATTAGACAAGCTTCAGGACAACAAAAGCTGGTGGGTTTTTTGGTTTTTTTTTTGTGAGAGACTAACTGCCCAGACATTTGCTGGAAGAACAATGCAGCAGTTCACCTGTCATCCACCACGGTCCTGGAATGCTTTATATGAGGACTCCTTCCTCATATAAATGTTAGTTGTGCCAACCAGGAATGGGGCACCGCTGGACTTGCTGCTCACCAACCAAGAAAACATGCTCTGGTTAGTAACAGCTTGGCTGCAGTGATCACAATATGGTGGAGTTTGGGATACTGCTGAGCACGCTGAAGGTTAGCTCCATGACAAAGGTTTTAGGCTTCAGAAAAGCAAACTTTGGCTCACTCAGCACTCAGCTTGAAGGGATCCCATGGGAAGCTTCCATGGACATTAAAGGAGTTAGTGAGTGCTCGGAGTTTTTCAAGAACAGGTTTCTGGATACACAAAACCAGTTCATTCCCTCTAAAGGCAAGGGAAGTAGACAGAGCAAGAGACCACCTTGGCTTAACTGTGAGCTTCTGGGTCCGCTCAGAACCAGGAGGGAAACGTATCAGGGATGGAAAAATGGAGCATTACCTGTTGAAAGTTACAAGGCCATTGCCAGGGTATGCAGAGATGCTGTTAGGAAAACAAAAGCGAAGTGTTGACAGGCCATACCCAGAGGGTGACAGGAAATAGTTCTTTCTCAGACTGGCAACCAGTCACAAGGGGGGTCCCCCAGGGATCAATATTGGGCCCAACACTGTTTAATATCTTCATAAGTGATTTGGATGTTGGGATCAAGAGCACCCTGAGGAAGTTTACAGATGACACCAAAATGAGTGGAGCAGTTGACACTCCAGAAGGGAGAGCCACCCTCCAAGAATACCCAGACAGGCCAGAGGACTGGGCTAGCAGGAACCTTATGAAGTTCAACAGAGACAAATGTAGGGTCTTGCACCTGGGAATACACAGGAATGCAGCTCAGACTGGGATCCACCTGACTGGAGAGCAGCCCTGGGGAAAGAGACCTGCGGGTCTCGGTGTCAACAAGCTCAACATGAGTGAACAGCGTGCTGCAGTGGCAAGGAAAGCTAAGAGGATGCTGGGTGGATTAACAAGGGCATCACCAGCAGAGATAAAGAAGTCATTATCCCACTCAGCACTAGTCAGACCACATCTCAAATACTGTGTTCAGGTTTGGTCCCCACTATACAAAGAAAATGCAGACAGGCCGAAGAGGGTCCAGAGAGGGGTCACAAGGATGATCAGAGGACTGGAAGACCTGCCATATGAAGAAAGAGAAGAGAAGGTTTAGGGGAGACCTTATTACCATGTACTCATACACAGAAGGTGGCTACCAAGAAGATGAAGACTCCCTTTTTACAAGGTGTCACTTGGAAAAGACAAGGGATAATGGGTACAAAGTACTCCTGGAGAGATTCTGATTGGACTCCAGAAGAAAATTTTTCACCATGAGAACAACTGGACATTGGAATAATCTCCCAAAGGAAATGGTGGATTCCCCTACACCAGACAGTTTTAAGAGTCAGCTTGGCAGGGTGCTGGGCCAGCTCATTTAAACTATATATATAATTTACCTTAAAAGGCTGGACTAGATGATCCTTGAGGTCCCTTCCAACCTGGTGTTCTGTGATTCAACAGATCCCTAATGACCAAACATTTGCTCAAGACCAGGGCAGAGACTATTTGCAAATTATATGATGCCCAGCAAGTTCACATTCAGCTAGAGCAGACTAGTGTAACAGAAAGACAAAAGAGCTTTGAAAACCCATGGGATCCTCTGACCGAGAACATCTTCCAAGAACACATTGCTTTTCTGGACCCAGGAGACCTTTGCAGATAAAGTGAGTGGAAAAGCAGCTAAATTTGGAAGAGGTATTATTGCCCATGTGTCTCTGACTCCAAATCCTTTATACCCGTCCTCAGGAAGAAAAAAAAGCAAAGACAGTAACATATACAAAAAGAAAGAGATCAGGAAAAATCATTTAATGAATAACAAACAGAAGAATAATAAGAGGAAAAAAAAATAAAAGATTGTCTCTGAATGTCTGAAACAAATCTATATTGCATCTCACAAACAAGTATCTTTTCCTTTTAGTCTTCATATTAAGTTTGCTTCCTAAAACTAAATGTGCTTGTCACAAAATTCAAATAAAGTAGTTTAATTACTTCTGCTGGCACTAATTTATAGCCTGTAGATTCTTCCTAATTAAGAACCCTAATCACTGTTTCAATCTTCTCCATCATATCTCTTTCACCTGGTGTGATTCATACCTGCTGATTCCCTTCAGGCACTAAAGTCATATATCAGAAAGACATTTCCTAGGATAAAAGTAAACTTTTAAACTATGGAAGAGTTAAACGGAGGAGATCCATATGCCAAAATTTTATCCTTGCAAATTTGAAGCAAAGCATCACAATTTCTACATTCGGTGGAAAATCAATGCTCTGGAAAAGTGTTCAACTGAACTTGAAAAGATTTTCAACTTCTAAACCGAGATGACTTAAACCAACTGTTTTTTATTGATTGGCTAGTTCTTCACCGAGACCAAAAAGTAAATAGCAAAATGATGAGTACCAAGAGCACCTACACAAAAAAGAAAAGGAAATAAATTGAGAATACCATCTCTTAATTTGCCAAAACATCAAAAGAAAAGTTTAGCAATGAAAAAAACACCCAAATTTCAAAACTGAGGCTTTTATTCCTTTGTTTAGTCCTTCAGTTTGCTAGTTTCTAGAAATTTCCAAGCTCGCATAGTTCTGTTCAGAGAATTTAGAGGTCTTTTAAATATTGCCATGATAAGACTTCTGATAGTTTCTGCAGTAGTTCCTCAAAGTGTTACCTGTATTGAAGCCTAAATGGATATTCATTTAACCCTTGTATGCATGTTATTGTTCTCCTGGAATAGCATGTACTGTAATTCATCCTTTGTAGCTAAGTTTCCAGTTTTTACAAGCATATCTGCTATTAAAAAAAAAAAAATCAGTAATAATAAAAAGACAGTATAAGCAATATAGATCTTACAATAAAAATAAAGCATGTCCTAAAAGGGACGAACACCATTTTCTTTTGCTGAAATCCTTACAATGTTGGTTGTTGGGGTCTTTTTTCCTGTTGTTGGTTTGGTTTTTTTTGGTCGGTTGGGGTTTTTTGTGTGCAATATAACTTTAACTCTTTCATGGCTTTCTTGATAAGGTAATATTTTAAATTCAATGTAATTTACAGTCCTTCACATCAATAAGGAGTTTGAAACAAACGGAGGAGTGGTTTAAAACAGCTGGGGTATGTTTAATGTACCTGGTGTGAATTGCTATTTTTATCAAGCAAAAGCATGGACACTTCACCTGAATCAAGTATGCTGGAATAGGCCAAAATTACCAGAAAAGCCTTCTAACTTTTGCCAGTCTTGATTTGATAAAAATATGAATTTCACGCATCTAGCTATTTTATAAAAGCACAGCAATTAAAATGTAAAATGAAAAGCTTTAAATGTTAATAACCCCCAGTAAATCTACATTTGATAAATGGAAGTGAGACTGGACTTATTTCGTTGGAATTAAAAGGTCTTCTACTGGCAATATTCTGTTGCGTTACAGTTTCCTCGAAGACAATATTTTTAAGGATCAAATATGTAAACCTCTATTTTCACGTGTGCTGCAATGGGGCTTCCATAACAATAATTCAAACCAAGATGCAGTAATAGATAGCTGCATTTAAATAAACATTATTGCACTTCATAGAACTTTACTTTTCTCATTTGCAAAATTTACATAATTCTACACTACTACATGTGGGTGGAGTAGGAGTTCAAAACAAATGAGTCAATATTTTTCTTCAGGAAAAATACCATTAGCAGAGCATTCATGAGCAATCATATAATCACAGGCAACTGTCCCAGACCCATAATATGTGACGACAAACACGCTTTAAAGAAACAGCTCAGACAGAGAGAAAGCTCTCAGTATGGAAAAATCAAGATGTTATTCCAAAGCCAACAAATTAAAGGAAGACAAATTTCCTGCAACTAATAATAAACACAGTGCCCTCAGCTGTAAAGTGAGATTATAATCCCTGCTCTGCCAATCTTTAAATGTTAGCCTAGTCGTACTTGAAGCTGTTCAGTGACAGAACTTTCTCTTGACCTTTTAACTAAAAATCAGCCTCGGTGAGTAACTACTTAACTAAATTCTGCCTCAGAGGTACATAAGTAACCTCTCATATTCTGCTGAAGAGCAGGAAAGACACCCTAAAACCACAGATTGCCATTGTAGTACATTGTAAGAGTCAATACTTTAGAAATGATTAAATTAAATGACCAAAATTACTATTTATTTTTTCCTTGTACATAGGCATTTATGCACAACACTCAAAAAGGATAGAAGAGACTAATTTGATTGGTTTATTCTGTAAAAAGTTACAGAAATTCAATTCACTATAAAATTTCCAGCTCACTTTTTGCATGATAAATTTGGAGAACATCTTTCTGTCAAAATTATTTGGAACATTTTTCAGTAAATTGCCCTGCTGTCTGACAGAAAGCACGTGTAACTGCAGCCAGAATGATCGCTGAACCGAGTTCAACACAGATTCAGAAGGGATTGTATTTAATTCAGCGAAGCTACTTTACTACCACCTTTCAAACAACAAAAGTCTTCGTGCCATGGTTTGGCAAACGGGAAACACTCTAAAAATGGGAAAACGGTTTGGATATGAACGGCCAAACAACAGCTCATTCCTACAGTGGAAAGAGAGGACCCTTCTCAGGTCTTTCTTCTTGTCATCCGTTCCTTTGCAGGCTTATCCCTCCCTTTAGACCTCTGGAGCCCTGTAGCCCACTAAAGACTGTATTGCTGATGCTAGTAACAAGTCACACTGTAACTACCTTTGGGACTGTTGCCTGTCAGACTTGCTTTGTCTGAACCGGTCTTAGTCTACTTGGAGCTTTGCTTTTAACTCTTTTTTGGTGGAAACATAAATTTTCCAAGCCTCGGATGACTCCTGCCTAATTTGTATTTGAATAATTGTGTGGTTTAATCATAATTTTTACAGACAGGAGTAACACCAGTTATTTTCTGAAGAAGGAAATATTTGTCACCCTAGCGTAACGTGGAGGAATACAGGCGTAATGAGGTAACAGACACCTCAGTAGTGGAGACATAGGATGCCTTGTAGGGGGATAAAAGCATAAACTGATAAGAAAGTGGACCCCTGAAGACCCAAGGATTGTAAAAAACCCACCAATTGTCAGTTAAAGGAATGCAGACCTGGGAACTGAGTAAAAGCAGATGCTGGTGTAACAAAGAGCATAAGGAAGAGTACCCAATATGCTAGACACTCTGCACTGTGATAGATTCGTTTGTAATGTGGATTTGGAGACAAAAGAGTAAAAACAAGGTGTAATTCATGATAGGGAACATGCAGTAGTAGTCCCAGGCAGACATGAGATTGAGAAAGAAAAAAACCATCAGCATCAACATCACAATCCTCCTGGCACAGGACAAAGAAACCCCCACCACAGACATCACACTCTCCCGCTCGTGATGGTGGTGGCTCAAAACAAATGAAGCCAACAGCCTTAGGATGAAGAAAAAAGCATGGCAAGGATTAATGTACCATCACCAAAAGGGGTACAGAGTGGGAAGTGTGTGTATAATACTAAATGCATTATTTATTATCAAGGTTTTTCCTTGCTAGTATTCTTCCCCCTATTTTCTTATATCTTCTTCTGTATTAATTAGAGCCAAAAAATTTGACACAGAACATGTCACTCAAATGGACTCCAAGTCCCCCAGGAACAGACACGTGCCATGACACTTTGCCACCCACTGTTGTGAATCATAACATGTCACGACTACAAAGAAGCACTGAAGAATCTCTTCTCCCAAATCACTAATGATAAAATGAGAGGAAACGGCCTCGAGTTGCATCAGGGGAGGTTTGGATTGGAGATTAGGCAGAAATTCCTCACTGAGAGAGTG
>JANIJG010004930.1:12254-25348 GCA_024611175.1 Megaceryle torquata | reverse complement strand
AAAACCGAGTGGAGGTAGCACTTGAGGCTCTGGTCCAGTGGATAGAGAGATGTCAGGGTGAAGGTTGGACTCGATGACCCTAGAGGTCCTTTTTGACTCTAATTATTCTATGATTCTATGAACTGTGGGATGCCTGCAAATATCGGGAAAAGTAGAGTCTTTTCAAAAGCCTCTCTGATTACTTTTATTAGAAATTAGTTTTGAGAAATTTCCACACCAAAGGATGTTATACATTCCTGGAAATTACAATTTTTACTTGTGAAACTTTTGCTTAAATTTCACCTTCTGGACGACCATTCCCATCAATGACCTTTTTGCTAGACTCATGTCAAAAGGAAAAAAAAAAGGGAAAAAAAAACAACTAAAAATGAAACATGATCTCATGACAGGACCATCGGTGAGAGGTGAGATTATTCCAAAACAAATTATCTATGAACTTTGGCCTATATTTCCATATTGCTTTAAAGAAAGATGCTGAAAGATTTGGATTTTGCTTGATGATCAAATGCTTGATTTTCAGGGAAGCTCTCGTCACTCAAAGAGAAACCACTCAAGTCAAAATTATGAGTCTCCACAACCTTCAAAGAGTTGACTACTGACTTCAATGTCTCTTTCTGGTTATAAGTAATCAGATACAAGTACTTGTAGCTTTTGCCTACTGCAGGCCGGTGAATATGATTTCTGCTATTCCAAGTGGTGTCAGCTACTCTGTCCTGAGTTAAGAGCACAGGTCTCAGGGCTGGCCTGTGCTCACCTTGGCCACAGCTGGGCTGAGCTGGCTTCAGCACCTGCTTCAGGGCCAAGTGCTTCTTGCCTTCTCTGCCTGAGCTTGAGCTCTGCCACTGTCTGCATGGGAAGGGTGTGGAAACAGTTAATTAGCTGCTGTCTAAGAAACAAAAGCCCCTGGCGAGGCTGAGCCTGGGGAGGCTGTGGGGGCCGTGATCACACAGCTGGGAGCAGCCAGAAGGCAGCAGCCTGGGAAGAACACTGAAATAACCAGAACAGACTCTGCTGATGAAGAGGAAGGAGTTCAACCACTATTGAAATCCCCCCAGCAAAGCCAAGCAGCCTGCAGACTCATCATGAACCTTCCTACCACCCGTCTGCCTGGGGAAAACTGAGACCATCAAACCAGAGGGATACTGGAAAGGTGAGCATAGCACCTGAGAAAAAGGCAGAAATTAGCAACTTTTCCTGTGTAACAGTTTTAAGATTATTTTAATTAAAAAAATACTTTTCTCTATTAATTTAGACTCAAGTTTTTGAACCTGCCTGATGTCTCTTCATTAAATTACTAAGATTTAAATAGACCAGTAGCAAATTCTTGGGCCCATGTATGGTATCTTCCCCTTTGCCTATAATATTTTGAGTGTAATATGTCATGTATTTAATTTTGGTACAGCAAAAAAAAAATCAGATTAAATAATTAATATTTATAATTAACATAGGAAATATACATTACAAAAATGCTCTGGGTGAAGCTTTATCATAGGCTACTACCTCGATGAAAACTAAAAGGAAACCCTAAATCAGAATTAAAGCAGCAGTAGTAACAAACTTAGAGGACTATACAAGCAGTACAAAAAAATGTAACAAAATGACTTTGGGAAAGCTTTTAATGAAACTGTGCTCTCAGCAAAGCATTAACTTACCATGAGCACAGAAGTAATTTTCATTCAACCTTCAGGGAGCAGTGTTCTGTATTTGACAGTGACAGAGAAGAAATGGCCAAAAGTTCTCAAATTTCTGGTGAAATTACCTAGACCTTACATCCCTAAGGAAGTACTAGATACAGTCACGTCCCCAAAACCGTGATCTATTGTGCACAATTTAGTGTAATGCACTGACCAGACCTGTACAGAACTGCCACATGTATGTAATTCTAATTTAGAAAGTATGTAAATGAAAAGTGACAGAAAAACCCATGTACTTTTTATTGGCCTGTATAAGCTAAAGATGTGAATACATATAAATATATGAATAATAATTCATAAATAATGAAAAACTAGCTTTTGCTGTTTGACACTTGGTTCTTGAAGTGTATTAAAATTTAGAGGACTACTGTGGATGAAAAAAAAAGGAAATTACATGTTTGCATACGAGCAACGTGCAGTATGACACTAACAGGAAAACAATTGAGTTCTCAATTCCAGCAGATCACACTCAGTTTAGCCAAAAAGGTGTTTTTATAATGCATTAGAACACACAAACTCTTCCTCTGTGCTGCTTTTTTAATAACTGTAATTATTAATCCTCTGGACTAGCTAATTTAATTACCTGTCTCTCAGTGAAGTAGCTATAAAAGTTTCTTTCACAACAGTTTTATTTTCACGCTGAATATGTACTGTGTTTGTTTTAACAAAGAAAGATTTTACTATTCTATATGTATACACTTTGGAATGTAAATATTAAGATTTTTATTAAGTGAAACTTTTAGTTAAAAGCACTACTTTATAGTAATATAGACAAAGATGTGTAGTCTGTATGTGTCCCATCTACCCCTAGAGATGAATTCTCTCATCAGAACTAATCCCTGGACAACCTCTGTATTTTATGCAACGATTGATGTGTTGCACATGAACACTGAAGAATCAAGGACCAAAACTGATTTCAGTCTCTTCAAACGACTGTTTGAATCACTAGGTCAAAACCTAGTGACCCTCATACAGGCTTTTTCTCTTTCAAAAATGCCTGAATGTCTGGTTCCACTGGGGTTCAGCTTTGACAAGGTGCAAGGAGTGCTTTTAGGGGTTTAGTCACTCCTTCACAGTGGGGATTCAAACATTCTCAGGCTGAGAAGTGTGAAGTTGCTCTAAGCTAGCGTGCAGAGAGACAGGAACCCTTCCTTCAGGAGCTACGTGAAGGTCTGCTCATATACTTCAGATAAGTACTGCAGAGCAGGCACTTAAAAAAGGGAGATGCCCAACATACAGCCTTAGGCCTAGTATTCCCTTTTGGTCACTTCTGCTGAAGCCTGATGAATTTACACATCTTCTTAGACACTCTTACCACCAACTGTATAGAAATCATGGTAAATCTAGCTTGCAAAAACTGATACCTAAAGGGGGTCTTGTTCTTTCTGATTCTTGCCATTTCCAGATTTTCTTCAATTTGCCAGTGCTGAAAACATACCTGATATTCACGATAGGATTCATTTTACGGATTAACCTGTCCAAATTCAAGTTTGCATTTTAAAACAGTTCCATAAACATACAAAGAACTACATGCCAACACTTAGGATATTTTACTCTGTGAGCAGAACGGCAACCCCTACAGAATAGTGAAAGAGTAAGAGCAAAAGGTTCCATGAATGAAAACCCCAAACATTATGCCTGAAATCTGTATTCCCTTTCCAGCTGTGAATGAGGAGTACCAGAAATTCACCTGAGAGACTATTCCCTAGATCCTCATTTGTTATCAGACTCCCCCTTACATGTAGTGCACCTAACTGCACATCTCACCTAAATCTTTTCATTTTCACCCAAGTAGGGGAACATTTCATTTCTACAGATATTAATTGTTGCTAGATGTGAAGGATGGCAGAGGTCCCCAAATACCTGAACATAACTTTTAGTACTCATTTTGACCTCTTGAGCCTTCTTGATCAATAAATAACTCCAGTTATCACACAGAAATGCCAGTAGCAGATGTCCAACATTTTCAGGTTTCAGTTCCAGAGAGAGATTGCAAAATAGCAAAGAAAATCAAGAACGAAACACTGGAAATAATTTTACTCTTGTAAAAAAAAAATTTTACTCCTGTGTAACATCTCCACTGGCTCTGCACGTCTTCACACTTCAGAAGATACACAGGTAAAGGTTCACATAAATTTCCTATCTGATAAACTATAAGAGAAATTCTAGGATATTTCTTTACTGAACATAAATGGTCAAGGCCCTAGAAACTGCAATTCCCATAATAAAAATACCTAATACCAGCCTCAAATGAAGTCTTTGATAGAGGTTTTTATCTAAAGAAAAAAGCTGTCAAATTTTTATAAATAAATAAATCTGCTGCTGCTTCTTTCTTAAACTCTTGGCCTAAGCAGCAGATGGACTTTGCAGTCAGGAAACTTCAAAGGTATCTGATTATTGCACCCCACTACCACATGTATTGTTACATGTCTAGTTCTGTTTAGCAAGGTGGGAAAACATTTATTTCCATGTGAAAAAAAAAAAACATTACACGTAATTTTTCTTTTTATTTCTATGCAATAAACTAATTACTTTTAAAAGGGAAATTTAACACAGAGAGAGAATATCTTCTAATAAATAAATAAATAAATGACAACAAAAAAACTTTATTTCTCTACTTCTTGTTAACGAAATAATTTAATGTAAAGGGGTTTCTGTGGTTTTTTTTTTTAATAGCCTGTTTCCAATCCGTCTTGTGTGCTTTACTTTATTCCATTTCTTTCAGTAAAATTTCAAGACATAATGAATTTTCCAGTCTCAAACTGGGAGCAGACCCTTCTAGCTATATCAGCTTCTTCTGAAATCAATATTATGCTGCATAAGAAGATGAGTAAAAATTAAAAATCAAATCATATCTTTAGAGGGATGGTTAGAGGGGGAACCCTGAACTTCTCATGGAAAATTTCCTAAAACTTATTATTTCCTTTCATAATATGAACTGCCCTCATACTAGCAATATAAAAAATATTTTACGTGCATGTCATAAACTCTGTGTTAGCAAAGCACAGATATAATAAGTTATTTAATATTCTGACAAACCCTCAGGAATGTATTCTGACTTTATAAATGCATGTTTTAGTTTGGCAATGTAATGCCTATGCAATTAAGATAAATGAGATAATCATGCGCTCATAGCATATCACACTGAAACTTTAATTGTAGATATCACACATCCCAATAACAAGTTCCTACTCCAAATGGAGCGTAGTAATAGATATATTAGAAGGTTCCCAAAAACTCAGTAGTAGCACAGTCATGTGAACAGAAATATTGCAGCTCTTTATTGGTTTCACACTGTGAAAGCCACTAACTTTCAATTTTGTGATGTTATTCAACACAACTTGATCAGCTATTTTATGCCACTGTGCATAACAACAACGACAAAAGATATAAGACAAGTAATAAAATAAGAATTTGTTAAAGTCAACTGCCTTGTCCCATTACAGAGATGATAGGCTGAGAAAGAGAGGCAGTAAGTTAGATTCTGAATTGTCAGGTTCTATTAAGAGAAAGTCATTTTGGTCTGCTATGTCAATGAGAGCAAAAGAAGGAAAGAATTAAACAAGACAGCATGTTTTTCAGTAGTTTAAAAAATACATAGTTACATAAAGAGACAAAGAATAAATGTTACATCTAAATGATAGTTTCAACAGAAACCTTATTCTTTTATCATGTAAAAATTCTCTTGGTTACTTCATTCATTTTTACCTCCTTGGGTGTGCTCCATGCTCCTGACACACACTTTTCACCCATTTTGCTAATATATATTGCTTCCTGGTATCTCAGATACCAATTTAGATCTTCTTATTAAAAACCAACCAAACAAATAAAATACCCTAAGCAACCACCCACCAACCAAACAATAAACAACTAACCAACCAACAAAAAACCACAACCAAACAACGAAAAAAAACCAACAAAAAATAAAAATAAATAATAAAAGACACAACAACAAAAGAAATTATAACATGGAAAATCCTATATAAGTTTTCCATGTTTCATAGCTTCTGCTATTGATTAATATTTTTTAACTATATTAAATATAAATAAAAATTTGCCATTCTAGCTTTAGATATGCACTAAAAGCAAATATATACAAAATATAATTTCTAACTTTTTTGACTTCATTTTTGCATATCTTTAAAACATCTGTTAAATACAAAGGGTAATGCATTTTGGTTTTGTTTTTCAGCAAGCTAATAAAACCAAAAGTCAATCCAAGATCAGTAAAATGCTGACATGTCCGTATATAGATATTACTGCTAAAATTACAGTATTTAATTCCTGCAGTAGTGGTCTAACTTTATTCACTAACCAATCTGTGAATGAAAAATATCAGAGAAGCAACACTCTCTCCATAATCTACCCTAACATTCACCTGGCAAAGAATGATTAGCAAGCGCCTGGCATTTTATCTAAAACAGTTTAATATCAATCACCACCAAAATCCTCTAGAGATACATTAAGTATCTCATGCTTTAAAATGTCTCAGAGTCCCCTCAGACATTTACAAAAAGTAGTTCTCATAAACCAGCTTTACAGCTGAAGAGTTCTTTTTTTTTTTATTTCACAAACATTTATTGTAACATCACATGACATAAAATCAAAAGAAAACTTCAAATACCTAAGCTAAAGTTACTGATGTTCTGCTGCTAGTCACCTCAGAGTTAAAGCAAGAAAATCTGTATTAAACGTGTAACTTTACCAAAGTACTTTATGTCCATCAAGTCTACAACAAATGCATTCAAACCATCAAAATAACATCAACAATATAAACTTCAGCTACTTGGATTTCATGTGAAAATGTTACATAAGCATATTAGTAAAGGTAATGCTTTAGTAAGCATTAATTTTTGTTGTGGTTATTGTTAAAAACCTAATCCTACTGTAGGCAAATTACCCCCAAAAATTCAAAAGTAAGCAGAAAAAAAACCCAACCCTGAACAATCTTGCCAAACCTAAACCAGACGACAGAAATGACAGATTTGATACAAAATCCTCACAAAGAATCTGGTACATTTCCTTATCATCCTACAGTTCAATTCAAAACAATACATCCATCACCCCTTCAGGTTTTTAAGGAGCTTCTTTAATAACACCTTAACATCCTGCTTATTGTTTCAATGTTCGAGAAGTGTTTGCAGAACTGTAACTTCTTTCCATTATTCCAAGTGCATACTTAAGATTATTTCAAATTTCTGTAGCAGAAACATCTCATTCAATAACATCCACTGATTGCTGTGTGTTCATAAGCCATGCTGTATTTTTATCTCAGCAGAACCTAATAATTTTTCAGTAATGCTTTATCAGCAAAAAAACAAACAAACAAAAATGGGTGCCCTACAAGAAAAAATATGAAAAATGAGCCTCTAAAAAGTTCCAATATTTCTAAACCATAGAGGCAAACTGATAGAAGCTAAATTTGCCAATGTTAATTTGACCTTCTGTTTCCCTTAGGAATTTACACTCCTTTCAGAGAAAAGCAAACATAGCCATTTGGGCTACTCAAAAGGGTCATGTATTTATGTTATGACAGGCATTGATTACACTACTTTGAGAAGTCAGCTAATGAATAGCAGTAAAAACTAGCTCGCAGTGGAAGTCTGCCAAGCTTCTGTTTAGAAAACCACATCCAGACCTATCAAAAACTCTTTACAGATTAATGAAAAGTAAATAAATTAAATAAATATATAAATGTAGATAATATTAGCAATATATTAATTCTCCTTCAAAATGAAATTTTCCAGTTAAGTAGAAATAAATGCCTTTTGCTTCTCCACCTAGTCTAATTTTAGCTTTAAAGATAACTCCTTGTTTAAAAGGGAAATGGAAGCTAATAAAGTGCTCTTAAGGAAAAAGAAAAAAAATAGCATTTCTGAATCTTTGATTCAGAAGTTTGACTGATTATTCAAAATTTCACATGCTATTGCAATAGTGCAAACATACCAAGTACACACCATCTAACAGAGAGGTGCTCCTGTGGTTGTGAGCCAAACCATCCCAGTGATACTGTGCCAAAAATACCATGGAAATAAACTGTGAGAAGACAATTAAATATTAACACCAATCCAAAAAGAAATATAAGAATTCACACGGGCCCAAGTCTAAGTCCAAATTCAGTGTCAAGAAAAATTATTTCTCTGATTTGCATCTGGAAATAAAGGTCCTAAGCACAGCACGCCACTTCAAGCTCTGGAGTCTTTTATGCCTTTTTTCCAGTTTAGATGCTATTTCGAGTAGAATTTAGGTATGTCTCTAAACCACATTAAAAACCCCCATCAAAATTCTGCATGGATGAAGTTTTTTTGGCAGATATACAGTGCACCAACTAATTTTACATCATTACTTGAGAGACCGAGGTACTTCCCGGGACAGATTCAAAAGCGTGAACATCTACAGACATAGTCATCACATGAACCCTGTTACACCCTTGCTAATTTATCAAAGGAATTTTTAGTTATTCAGAGGGAAGCCCATGTAACTCTATGAAAATGTTACAAAGTTTTAAAGTACTGGCTGCCTCATAAAAATATTAAGCATTCAGTTGTAAACCAGATTGCATTATACATGGATTATGGGATCCTTTAACCCTTGAGGGCCACAGAAGTTAAGAAAGTGATTTGGCAAAGCTTTTTATGCAATGGCATGATCTCCCTTTAGTCGTCCTTTACCTCCATCCTTATGCATTAATATCCACTTCACTTCTTTCTTTGTTCAGCCCTCCACTTGATACATACTTAGCTCTCTGGCCTACACAGACACTGCTCTCTAGGAGCACCTTCAGACGCATCCACAAAAGAAAACTTCCAGCTCTACATCCTGCCTGGCTGCAGAACATCTGCAGGAGATTTCTCACCTGCAAGATTCAGCCTTTTCTCCAACTAACACATCCTTAATTCCCTGGAGAGAACCCCATCCATTCATCCCATGTGCTCTCCACTAGTACCATTTTTGGTCTGCACAGGCAAACTGCATTTATCAGTAAAAACTTGACTGTAAGCACGGCAGAACCTCCCAGTCAAGCAGAGCACAGGAGCAGATACAGTAAGGACAGCTAACACTGAACCAGGTTTCCTACAGGCAATTTTTTCAGATGGAAGACCAGGCGTAGCATAGACCATGCTGCCCTTGCTGCCTCTGCACTGAAAGACCATCCAGGGCATGCTGCTACCAAAACATGCAGAAGCTGCCTGATATGAAGAGGACTAGGAGCACTTCCATCAGGCCACAGAAAACATTACTGTAGGGACAACACCATGGTGATTTTTATTTGTCCTCTTATTGCTGATGGTACATCTTCACAGGCTGACCTGTCCAGAGCCTATGGGACAGAGAAAGCACCCAAACAGGGGTGGAGGAAACTCCTTTTATTGGCAGTAGCTAAAATAGTCAAAGCAGCAGCAGTGGAAAAGAAGTAGAAGCGTTTACTTGGAAGGTCCCTGGAAAAAGTCACTTGAGTTAACTATAATAAAAGGGCAGGTATCTTCTCCAGGCAGGATGGGTTGAACAGTTTCTTTTCAAAGCAAACCTTCAGCTATCAGAATCTCCACCTCTGGACGCCCAGTAGGAGCTGAGGATATGGCTTAAGACCTTGTGAACACTGTAATTCATCAGAATTTTGTCAGGTAAACATCAGCAAAGAAAGTAGATGAAGTGGACATAGATCACGTGAGGATATCTATGTCCCTGGAGAAACTAAGAATTCTGGAAGATAAAAACCTCAGAGCGGCCAAAGACACTGTCAGTGATCAGTAAGGTCACGGAGTAGACATAAGATAGTCAAGGTTGTCACTGCAATGCCTCCAAGCAAGGCAGTCATCATTCCCGATACACAGAATCACAGAATAAGTGTGGTTGGAAAGGACCTTGTAGAGCCCAACCATACCTACAAGAATAAAGAACACCTAAATACCTGACCACTAAAAGCAAACAAGACCAAAAACCAACTCACAAGCCCCCTACATGCCTGCTCCTAGAGCACGTCCTGAAGCACCAACCAGGAGAAAAGCATTATATAGGGGATGAACCATAACGACACTAACCATGCACACCCACTGCAGAACTGCTGTGCTACAGACTGGCACGAGCCTGGTTATGGCTACTTGCCAGAGCACAATTCCTTTCTGCTTCTGGGCTCCGATTCAGAACTAGAAACAAACGTGCAACCTCCCTCATGTCAAGGGCAATTCATCACAAAGAGCCACGAAGGTTATCTTGCACATTTGAAAATTAGCAGTCGGTGGGTGGTTATCTCGTGTCTGATCTCACAGGGCTTGCTAGCAATATGGACAGCCCATAATACAAAGTTTTACAGTTCTGTGCCAGCCTCTTGAGAGATCAGCATGACCCAGGAGATAAATTGGGCAGATAGCAGCAGAGATAGATAGCTGGTGGGCTTGATTCCTGCTCCACATCCTGCCCTTTTCTTAATTGTAAATACCCGTCTGGTTTATACCAAGGTTGGAATAGACAAGAGGATGGCAAGTTGCAGCAGTAATCAGATCTGCTGAGAGCTGTATGAGATCTCAAGGGTTGTATAGATAGGTACAGGTGGATCAAGTACAGCACACCTGCAAAAGGCTTACAGTAAGTCTTGTGGGACTGGTGGCATCTCTGAAATCATCAGTCTGACTTCCAGGAAAGACATATCTAAACCATTCTACAGAACCACTGAATCTGCATGATGAACAAACATTCCAGCACAAGACACCATCACAGACTTATGTTATACTTCTATGTGAGCCAAACAAGCATAGCCACAAATTCTAAGTGAACTTCTAACTGCACATGCACTCCCCATGCTCCAGTGCTCCTTACACTTTCCTTGCTAGAAGTGCATCCATCCGATGCTGTTATTTCCCTCTCCCCGTGTCCAAGCAAAAGAGTGAAATCAGAGGGCAATAGTTTTAACAGGTCTGTGTTCTCTTATTAACTCTGCACAGACCTCCCATGGACTAATCCACTTGCATATATTAGAGTTTAAGCTTTCAAAGTGTTGGAATAAAGAAAAAAAAAAAAACCCAAAACCATAGCCCAACCTCAAAAGATATTGTGAAAATTAGTTCATTCGTTAGAGTGTATTCTGAATTCTTCAAAAGAGAAATGCTGCAGAAAGATATTATATTGCTATGAAACCATAACGGCCTATGCAGGACAAATGTTGACAAAGGACAGAGAGGATTATGGCCGTCAAGTAAATCATTTTTATTTTATATCTTGGCGTTTTTATGGACCTTATCACTGTAAGGTCTGAACAACTCACAAATACTAATTAACTGAGCCTGTTTAATTATTCTCCCTGCTTACACAAGGGAAACCCTAGACCCAGTCCAATCTAAGTTCTCCTCTAACAATAGATGAGTCAGAAGGATGGAAGGACAAAGCACAGTATGAAATGTTGATACTCACTGACCTAATACATTCTTCCAAGAAGGTTGCACGAAACAGAGCAACCTCTAAGTTATCTGAACTCATACACAAGGTCTCATGGTACCATACGTGAAACATTTATAAGCCTCTCAGCAGTGGGTCCAAATTCTCTATACTGTGTGCATAACCAGTAAGGCTTAAACTTGTAAAACAAGCAACATTAATATATTCAAGGCCTGTTCCTTTAAAACCATGACTGTTTCTTGGAATATCTGTAATAAAGAATCATAGATTGAAAAAAAAAATAAAAACCCCAAACAAATAAATAAACAACAACCAACCAACCAAACGCACCACAACACAACGCAGTATTACAGTCACAAATCCATCAGGTATCAGTGTTATTTCTTGCAAGACTATGCCAAGCTGTCTGATTCTTCTTGTACATGCCTCACTGAAACTATAAAGTACGCCCTGGTGTAATCATTCTGTTTCATTAAGCTGATGAAAAAAAAAAAAAATAAATCTATATGCACATATAACATGGAAATTATCAGGTGAGCTACAACAATGCTTAAAGTCACCAATTCTTTTGTTCTAGTCCTTAGGAAAGAAAAAAAGTGCAGAAAAATGTAGCTATCTGAAAGAAAAAATAAATTAAAAAAAGGAGAATTTCTATCTATAGAGGGAGGTATATTATTTAGGAGAAAATTCTATGGTATTTAGTCAGTCAACATGCATCTCCAGTGAAAGAGATCTCAGATTACTTAAAGAATCTATCAGGTCTCAAATGGTTTTGGTTCTGGTTTGGTCTGGTTTTCTTGAAAGCCTAAGACTTTTTCCCCTTTTTCAACAATGATCCTACAAACAAGTAACTTCACTGTGGTGCCAGACTACAGCTAACATCTCACCTAGGAGTAGGAATTGGTGATGAAAAACCAGATATACTCTTTTTCTTTTCAAACGCAAAATATACGAGCTGGTCTCAACTGTCTCTTTGAACATAGATGCTTCTTTCTGTCTGCTATTTATGACCTCCTTATTCAGACATCCAGGGCAATAACAGTTTAACTGATCTGCCCATGCCTTGCCTTTGTCTTCCTTTTAGCATATGTCTACCTATTTTTAGGGCAGAGCCTTTGGTGACAGTAACATTGTTCCTATCAATCCATCGACCATAACAAATGTAAGACAACATAACCACATGAAATACTGTCAGGGAAAGATAGCTATGACAAGCTTGGAATTCAGTACCTACTAGCCCAAAAAGAAAGTAATAGAAGGTTACTGGCTGGATTTTCAGCCTCAACGCAACACAGAAGTCAAACACTAGCAGGGTATCTTAGTGGCAGATGCAGATGCACCAAGCACAGAAGCAGGAACTGAGGGACTGATGCACGTTCTTGCAATACAGGAAGAGCTTTAAAGTCTTTTCTTTTTCTTTTTTTTTTTAATGAGATGACACAACAGTCAGAATTCAACACTCCCATCTCAGAAGCAAAAGAATCTCTTCTTCCTTCCCCATCTTCCTCACAAGCCTATGTCCATACATAAAAAATTGGTACCTCATGAAACAAATATACCAGCGTGCTGGCTGCTGCTGTGCAGCCTTCCCACCTGGAAATCCCTACTTTGAGCAATATCAACTGGCATCCACATCTCAACTTAAGTTGCATACTGTGGCTTTGGGGTGGGACTGTGTGTAGTCCTGAAGATACACTCTCAAAGCAGGGCTACACCTGAGCTAAAGTTACTGGAGTGCAGCAGGGCAGGATGTGCAGCCCAAACAAGAAGCTTCCGCATACAGACACATAACCCTGGCAAAGGGTAGATCATTTTGCCACATTATTCTGAGGCACTGTCTCTACACCAAACTGTAGTGCAGAAAGGTGCAGGAGAAGGCTATTGCAGTGGGTTTACTCCCAGAAAGGTGCAGGAGAAGGATGCTGCAGTGGGTTTACTCCCAGAAAGGTGCAGGAGAAGGCTATTGCAGTGGGTTTACTCCCAGAAAGGTGCAGGAGAAGGATGCTG
>JANIJG010004930.1:0-12154 GCA_024611175.1 Megaceryle torquata | reverse complement strand
TTACTCCCAGAAAGGTGCAGGAGAAGGCTATTGCAGTGGGTTTACTCCCAGAAAGGTGCAGGAGAAGGATGCTGCAGTTGGTTTACTCCCCTCCTTTTTGTTTTTTTCCAGTCCATAAAATATTCCACTCCAAATTACAAAACACTTTTCTCCAACTGCACCATTTACCTAAAACCCCTCCCCGTGCCTTTACATTCCGTTAAAATCAAACAGGTGCAAACTAAGTTATCTGCTGGTTTAATTTGGTTAGAGAACATTTTCATCTGGAATTTTTTACTGGAAATCAGTTTTTTAAACAATTTAAAAACAACAAGACTGCCTCAGTTCTTGGATTGAATGCCAATGGTAAAATAAGGAGGTGAAAACGTTGGCAACACTCCATTCCAACAACTTCTAATCTTATTTTCATCTAACAAAAAGATAGCTACCATTTCATCTGTATAGAGTGAAGTTGTCTGTGAGGTCCTGTTTAAAAAGATGACTATGAACTCTGCCTCACTCTCTCCAATGGGTTGCAATAATGCAATTGGTATTCTGATCCAACACGAACCAATTAGATCTTGCTGACGGATAGGATCAGTATCTTCTATATGCTTCATGACATTGAATATCCTTGTTTACAGTATCTGCCCGACAAAGGTAACTAAAAGAAGGCTAAGAAGCATCATATTTTCATGACAGCACACAAGGACAGATCCTGTTATACTTCATGTGCATGTTCACAGCTGGCACACTGTCAAGGGGCACTGTAATATGAATTAAGGTCAGCATATGAATCACAGTGTCAGTGTGTGCACAGCTGGACTCTTAAAAACAGATGCAAAGTCTTCTTACCACCATGTTCACTGATAACTGATTCTGCTAGTTCATACTTGCCAAAAATAACCAGAATGATATGAAAAATAACAACAAAGTGCCCGATACTGGACACTGTGAACACTTCTTTTTTTAAACAAAATGTTAATAGGTACCATCCTCAGATTATTCAATTTTATATCTATATAGAAAGATCCTTCCCCATGTGCATCAACCTTCCCAAGTAGTATGGAAGAACCTGGGCTGACAGCAATTCTTTCAGATTTTCCAGGCAATTGATGGTTTCTTTGCTTACATCTCAACAGCTGCTCCCCCAGCCTGAGTCCCTGGCAAGAGGGGCACAGAGGTGATGGAAAGTAGACCTCTGTGGTTCTAGGACTATAATTCAGGTCCTTGCCCCCTACATGGAAGACCATGGGTACTTGGGTTCACCAGGACAGAAGTCAGCTTTTCCATAACAGTTAAATGAATAAGAAAAGATAATCTCAGTTTAACAGCCTGGTGTCAGTTTATACAGTTTACCATCAAATAAAAGCAACCCTCCAGGGGAGGGAAATCTCTAAATCCTACCGATTTCATAGCAACAAAGCAAAAAGTTACCTTTTTTTATTTCCCCATGTGCTGATGTTTTGCTGCAGACTATTGGCACGGCAGCCCAAATGCCACAGAAACCCTCAGCACCCCTTTGGCTGCCTCCTTCACTGGGAGTGATGCAGCAGCATCAGCCAGCCCGCCCTCAACCCGTCTGCGTTAGGGCAAAGACGGGGCAGGGGAAAGGGTGACAGCTCACCTCTGCTCTTCCATCAGCCAAATGGAGCTGCCAAAGTGAAGACCATCAGGTGGTTTAGATTAAATTAACCCCCATCTCTGAAGGGCAGACTTTCCCTCTTTCTGCTTGATGAGCAGTGCTAATATGCCAGCTATATTCCAGATTTATTCAAAGCCTAGTCCCGTGCAGACTGAACACATTGAGTATTTGATAATATTTCTTATTTAAAAACATGTCATTTGTGTTAATATCACTTTCTTCTGACTGGAATTAGTTTACACTACATTGAAAACCCTATTCTATTGACCCAGAAGCAGAGTAAATTGAGAAAATTAATGACATGTTGAAATAAATGACTTTTTTTCCCTCTATTAAGCATGTTGAATTTAGAAAAAAACAAGTCCAGATGTACAACACAAAGTGTGGAGCACACTCTTCTTAACAGCAATAGATGAAATAATTGCATGAAAACATGCTAATTCTGAGCAGAAATGGACTTAAATGTTCAAAAAAAAAAAAAAAAGGAAGCTAACAGCACAGTAATGATTATATGGAAATGTCTATTTTCATACTTTTCTATTTTTGCATAATCACACCACTTAATAAAGCTCCAGAAAGATACTGTGCACTGCAGATTTTAATTTATGCAGCATGTAATTCAGCTGTAGTTCAAGACAACCTTACTTCTTAGAGGATTAGAGCCCAGTATTATTCTAATGTTGCTCCACAAAGACATTAATTAAACAGTATATAGATAAGTTCAAAGCTGGTTGAATTTCAGGCCAAGAAAGCTTTCTAGCTATCTTTTAAAATGTCTTTTGTAGACATTTATCAAATTCTGCAGGTTTGCTTGCTGAAACTGATAAATCTTATTTACATTTGAGGAATTTTAACCCAGCCTGTTCGGTGACTCAGATGAGCAGTGTTTAGATCAGCTGCACGACTCTCCAACCTGCACAGAACTTCTTCCTTTACGAGTTCCTACTACTCCTGCCAGAATTAGTCTGTGTATCCCTCTTCTATGAGCCGTGTTTGTGTTAGAGAAACACAAGCCAGAATCTTGTCAGCTGAACTCCCTACTTGCTGTCTAAGCGCTGCTACTGCTGCAGCCACTGAGGATATTTTGATTCCAAGGATAAGATTTATAGCATCTCAAGTTAGTAAATAATGAAAAAGTCATGGTATATACAAATCACACTTGTAGGGTTTAAATTTGATAACAGTTTTACTTGGTTTTTTTTTTCCTTCAAAGGTTTCAAGAGAAAAAAAAAAACAAAACCAAACCCAAGCCTCTGTTTGAAAAGCATAAAGATATCTCCAGCTTTTGCTGCAGTATTTGAGAAACAGAGAGAGAAAAATCACAGCTTAAAATAGAAAACCTTAATCAGCGATTACTGTGAAGCAATGTAAATACTTCTGTATTTACAGATGAAAGGAGGTCACGCAACTCCACCAAAATACTCTGCTTTCAGAAACTCACAATTCTAGTTTAGTTTATAGTATTAAAAACCCCCTGTAAATTTACAGTCAGGTTATAGGCAGCTAGGGTACACTGCCTTCTTCAGTAAAATATGTACTTCCATATAAATCAAGTTTATAGTTTGCACTGTGCTGTAAATGTGTTAAGTCTGTTCCTTTTAAAAGTGTATTAACAATTTTTAAAAGAAGATAGAAGATGCCATTTATAAAGCACGTGCCTCCGAAATCCTCCCGAGGGCAAATGACAGAACGAAAGGGCCAGCAGGAGGTAACACTTTCATCACTCTCTCACACACAAGGGACCAGGACAGAATGTTGAGATCAGTCTATAGGATAAAGGACGTCCTGCATGAGAGAATTAAGAGATGGAAAAAAGCTTACAGGAAACCAATGTTTTTTCTTTGCTCAGTACAGCTCATATGAGTTCACAGCCTCCAATTCTGCAGTGAATTTCTCAGACCATTCAATTTATGCTGGCATTGAATAAAATCAGAGAGCTTTCATTGATATATGGTTTGGTTCAAAGCTGAACCATAAAAGAATCACCTAAAAGAACCATGAACTTCTGTTAACCTTTCAGTCAAATTAAGTCAGGCAAATGGTTCCTATAAAAAATGGAAACTAGACTTTCAGACCCTACGACTACACTAATCCTCCACTCCAAAGCCAGTAAAACATTACTATTTGCAGCCACTTTTTGCTAGTCTGAAAGTTGAGATGTTGCTTCACAAAGAAAAAGAGGTGAGCAATGTGGAATAATCCTCCCTAGGAAATAATATGTATTTGGGTATCTAATTTCACCTGTTTGGTTGCTGAAAATGGTTTGGTTTGTTGGGTGGGTTTGGGTTGTTTGGTTTGTTTTTTTTTTAAATCAAGACAGTAGTTTCAGGACCAAAACCCAAAGCTTTTCTGTTGCAATTTATGCTTAATAATTCCCACTTTGTTCTGTACTTAAATTTTAAAAAAAGAAACATGAGAAACTCTGAAAATATTCCTCTCCTACACCCTAATCATCTGTTTACAGTAAAAATACTTAAAAATACAAAACCGACTTGCAAAGCCCACATCCCTAATACACTGGAAAATCTGCAGTCAAATTTGCAAGACACTAAGCTTTTCTTTCTAGATGTAAAAGCCATAGCAATTCCAAACTACATTTCTCAAACAGCAGGCATCAAAAAAAGAAAAAAAAAGGAAAAAAAAAATAAAATAAATTGTTGTGCAACTGTCAGAGAACAAATAACCCAAATAATCCTTCTGCTGATACTTTCCCTAAACTGACCAAGTAAAAACCACCACATATTTTGAGTGGTTTTACAGCTACAAACAGGAAGGAAAAATAGTAGTACAAAATTAGAGATGATTCATTAAATATTAATTGTCACAGCTAAACCAACCACTATGAGTTCACGGAAGAAGATGCTTTTCTAATTTAATTATGAAAGCCTGGAATATTATTTTATAACATACAAGTCCTAAAAAAAAAATAATTATCTACTTATACAAGCTTATACTGCTTTTGATCACGTCCTCAGAGATGTAGGCACCAGTTTTCATTTGGAAATGTAACCTCCAAATGCCAGTTTAAACCCATATCAGATCTTAAATCTTGCTTTTTGGCCCAGCACTTTTTCACGTGCAAAATAAAATGTTACTGCAAATGTGGCTACTGAATTCTTTTTATTCTACATCTAAATTAGAAGCTGAAAAGAATTCTGAGATACAAATTTCAGAGGCATTGTTAATACAGAGAAAGCTCAAAATACAACATAGGGAAAACCTGACTGATTTTCTGATGATGGGTTTAACAGAAGTGGGATGAGAACAATGAAGTGCAAAGCCAAGTAGGCAGGAACTAAAAATAATTTCTATGAAAAAATTTGGAAGTGTACTGGTTGGAAATGGCTGAGACAATGAACTGATGACAGATTAACTGTACACTATCACTGTTTTGAGGCTGTGAAAGGACAACTGCTATCCTAACAAATAGAAACATGAGAGATACCACTAAAAATAGGGAGGCAACTATAAACATTAGTGCTCAATGACACTGCCAGACAGTTAAAATTCACATGATATCTTTTCAAGCCACTCTTCTTGGGGGAAACGAAGTAATGACAAATGTACTGCAAGCAAACATTCTGAAAAAAAATTTGGTTTTTGTTTGTTTCTTTAGTGTGGCAAAATAAAGGCTAAGAAAGAATATGAATATATCAGTATTTTCAGCAGGGATAAATACCGGAAGGAGGGAAAGTGAAAAATACCTGCTACAAATAAATAAATGCTGAAAAAAAGTCAGATTTCCAGTAACAAAAGCAATGAAATTTTGGAACAGTACGATAGGAGTGAAGGGGAGAAAACCCTCCCACAAACTCACAGACAGACTATATGTAGTTGACTGCTACAGTCTATGATCGAGGTTGGGTGCTTAGCCTGAAAAATTGAATTAGATTAGGGGCAAAAGAGTGTGCAAAAGGACTTGAGCAACAGAACAGTTGCAGAGGTGATCAAAAGACAGATGGGACCTCCAGTGTTTAAGAATGTTAACTTTTCACTCAGAAGGAAATATGTAATACATACAGTTAGAACTGAAGCAGCTTTTTGCCAACAAATGCTTCAGTCTACAAGCTCAGAATTTACCGTTCCTAACTGATAGGCAGCAATTGTCTTTGTCTAGCTGACAGGGGTATAATTATTCTCCATCTTCAACCTCCCATTACAAACCTTTGAAAAACAAAGTTCCTTAAAAGTAATGACATATACTAATCAGCATTTAGTCAGAATATTCAAGTCACTTGCATACTGTATTTATGAAATGTTCTTCACCCTCACATTCATGGTGTATGTACATCTAATACCACAGAACACAAACATGCTCTTTAAAGGTGTTTACTCAATTTTCAAGATGCTGGACATTCAGGATATATAACTAAGAATGGTTTTGCCTGTGCAGAATATGAAAAGCATGACTTCCAGAATATAAGTAAACCTTTCACCGCTTGTTTGAACTAAAGATTAAATAAGTATATCGTTTATGTGGTCACAACATTTCCTATCCTCATCCAAAATTTGTATTGCAGGCATCATATACAACTGAAAATCAAAAGCACGTTCTGTCTGCTGAGATGCAGATGACATGGAAGCTGTCTAACGAACACAGCACGTCCACACTCCTGCAAGCAGTCTCTCTTGCAGGTACAACAAAACTTGGTCAGACTCCCATCCAGAAATGTGTATTTAAGCCTGTCAAGCCTCAGAACGATAAAGAAGCTTCACGAAGCTTCAGGACAGCTGGGATTGTGATACAACTGAAATACAAAGTAAAGCCTTCCTAGCAGAGCAGAGAGGGAGAGACAACTACTGTTTCACCAGTAAAGATTCATTGCACATTATCTGTGCACAGAGACCTTCTGAGATACTTAGAGAATTTAGAAGTACACACTGTTCTAGCTGGATGGGTTAGAAAAAGAGTTCTGGTTACTGATTTACTGACAGCACATCATAGCGCTTTCAAATGTCATTTCCTAAGAGAAATCCTAATCAAAAACTGTGGAAATTATCCCACAGAAGGACAATGTGGGTTTCACGGACATAGCAGCCTGGGTTTTTTTGCATGCAGGGATACAAAGGACACTTAGTATTACTGCTGTTTAAATGAACCAATGTGTTTATATGTGATTCAGGCATGACAATATCTAAAATATGAGCTACTCTATCACATTCATAAATACTGTAAAGTATTATTTTACTTGTGGGGATGCAAGTCATGTTGCTGTAACGTCATAATAAGCAATAGAGAGAAAGGAAAAAGCAATTTAACCATGCACACTTTGCTCCAAATTTCTACAATTTAAGATTACTGTGTATACCTACATCTTTTCATGAGTCCTGAGGGTCTCCTACAGTGATTCCTGAACTCTGTGTCATGCCAATGTAGCCCATCACTGTAGAACAACTATGATGTCCCATATTCAATGTTCTTCCATGGCTGGAGCATCAGGTGGAAGAAAGGAAACTGTGAAAGTACTACTTTAAAAGTAGCTTGCAGTAGTATAATGTTGCCTTTTGAGAAGCATCTCGAGACACTTTATAGACTCACATCCATGGATGACATCTTCATGCCTTTCTAAAACTTCTGAAACGCCCTTTTAAAACTACTAAAATGTGACAAACTTCTTGTTGTACACAGCTACGGGAAGAAGGATCTAATTGATACGTTGGTGATGACTCAGAGAAACTCCAGTACGCTTCAATTCAGTATTACCCCTCCTCTTTTGCATTCCTTTTCTATCTTTCTAAAAAGGTGGTGTTTTCAGCAGCACAGGTCCTACTTCCCTGGAGTACTGACATCAAGCAGTGCCATATCAATCATTCTAAGCACAGGACTCAAGCTCTCTTCAGCTGCCAGTCCAGATTGAGGTTGTTCCAGGACCCATTACCACATCCATAAAGCAATGCATATGGTCTTTAAGGCACAAGTATATGTCTGCCACATAATTTGCACAATAAATCAGTGTGTCAAGGCATGCTGGTATTCTTCTGCTGCCTTTATAGTGCTTTTAGGTGGCTTTGTCACTGGATCTGCTACAAAAGTAAATACAATGTCAGGGCCCTGTAGGCACTAACGCCCCTGCCTGGCACACTCTGCTCGCAGCCCAGGACCCCATTCCAGCCCCCCAGGGCCTTCAACCCCCGTCCCAGTGATGCCGCAGCAGGCATCACTCAGCACCCCACAGTTGTGTCCTGCCTGGCCCTGGGTCCTGCCAAGTCAGGCTCGACCATGGGCCCATGGCCTAACATGGCCTCAGCCTGTCGCCAGGGAGGTGCCCAGGACTCGGGCTGCCCCTGTGGCACCGGTTGCCTTGCTCCTTGTCTGGGGTGGGACAGGCCCTGGCTGCCGGGCTTTGCCCGGCTGGGTCTCCTGGGGAGCCCAAACACCCCCAGCACCCCAATCCCAGGTTGCCAGCGGCCTTTATGGCACCCCGACATATAAAACTGCAGAAGATGGATGTTAGTTAAGGGCGTGTAAGGATTATTTCCTAATAGATTTTTCACTCTAATATACAATTTCATAACTTTATTGTAAATCAGCTACATATTTGCCAAGAGTCCGAAAACAGAACTACAAACTTAGACTTTACCAAGTAATAGTTAGAGGGATGATTTTCAGAAATATTCAAGACTGACAACAGCAGCAACTGTGTGTCCTAAATGATTCCAAGAACTAAATGTTCATACAGAAATGGGTTTTAAACTTGACTTTTTATTATTAACCTTACTATTGGACAAAGGTTTGCCAGTGACCTCTTTCAAAACTCAGAATCGTACCACTGGAGAGTAAGGTGAGCTCCTTTGAATGCCTTCTCTACCTCAACTGAGAAGCTACTAGTGTGTTATTAAAACAGGGAAAAAAAAATAATAAATCTCCTTTACACATTTACCTTTCTGAAGGAAGCAAAGCAACATGAGCAAGACATTAGCCACAACATCAAATATGCTGTTGGAAACTGTGTTTGCAAGATACATAGCAAGTTTTGGGCAACCACAGTAGGTGGTCAAGAGCTTCACGGATGCTTCTCATCAACATCAACATTCATGATCTATGCATTTAAAAACACTGAAATATCAGTAAATAGCAATCCTTGGCAAACTCTAAAACTACTATCAGTAGTTAGACCAGGGATATTTTGGAAAAGCAGGGGAAGAGCACTCACAGTAGTACCAGAAGGCATTTTGGTGTTGCAGTGATGTGGAGTAGGGGCTCCCCAGTGTGTAAGCACAGGATAACGGCAGAGGTAGGGGTTATAAATACAAATCACCTCAGTTACTGTTTCCTGAAGTAATGGAGCCTTGGGAATTTGGTAGAACCAGCATAACAAGGAAAATATAGAACGTGCATCTTGCATATGGAAAACATCCTTGTATGAGGTGGCAACAAGCAGGTATAAAAAAATTACTGCAGCCCCATCAGGGGCTGGCACCAAGGCAGCACAATGAGAGAGAAGAATTGTCCCAGCACTGTGTCCCCAGTTAGGGCTGCCACACCTCACTGGTGACCTTTGGTGAACTCAGCAGGTCCTCCCTCCTCTCTAGCAGGGAGTGACACTGCTTTTTGACTTGCCATTCACTGCATTCTGCAACTGCAACCCAGTAAACATACCTAAAGTGCTATCTTTACAATGTAATTGGGTTAAGTATGTTAGGATTTCAAAGAGCTTCAAGTGTGTCTATGTGCTTTCTGCTCCAGCCTTCCCACATGACCAAATGATTGATACCACAGCAATCACTCAGAGTAAATGCAGACATAACAGATGAGTGCAGCATGAAAATCCAGGAAAGCTGTATAATCTCCATCATCTCAGGTCTTAAAGCAATGGTTTAGGTGTACTCAGTTCTGTTATGGACTTTGAGCTTGAGGGTTTTTTATGATTTTATAGAAAAGAACTTATTTTACTTAAAACAAACAAAAAGTACTAATAATTTATAATGGAAAAGGAGACTTTGCAACATAACTTCAGCTCAAAAGTGGTGAAATACCATTTAGTACTGTCTAGTGGTAAGTCATTTCTGTTATTACATTCAACATATTCAAAAATGAGATCTATTTTTTAAATCTAACATACCAGTATGGAATAATTATTCAAGTTATAACACTCAAATGGATCGGGCATCAGCAAAAACTTCATCTTAACAAGTTAAACAGCTCAGACATCCCATGAGTCAAAAGGTCTCGGGCCTTCCTCAGCGGAGCTCAATCCACACCACAGTATCTAGAAAGCATTAGATGGTGATGGGGGGCAAATATTATTTTTTACATAATTCTTAAACTTATAAATAGCACAGAAAAAAAAAACCAAAAAACAAAACCAACAAACCAACCCAACCCAAACAAACTGCCTGTTTGCTGAGACTTGAGATAGGCAGTAAATTAACTAGTTAAACAACTGACCCTGCAAATTGCTCCATAAAAGTAATTTGCTCAGTTTGGCTGCACATGGAGTTAGAAAGCAGTCCATGGCACTCAGAAAGAGAGCTCACAGTACTCATAGTGCACAGGACTAAAACTGGCCTTTTAAAATAGCACAAATGGATCTCACTATTAACTCTCTTTGGGCTGTTTAGCAAAGCTCAGTTTCTGATAGAAAATATTATTGGTAAGTTTGTTCTAGAAAGAAGAATTGGTGAGTTAAATAGAATTAAAAAGAAATTTATGAGAAAAAAAACCAGAAAATATGACTCCATAAATTTAAAAATCATCAATATTAAATGCAATACTGCTGAACAACAAATTCTTATAATGAAAAAAAAACACCCTTATATAGTCTACTATTACTAAAAAAAAAACCAAAACAACAAACCAAAAAAACAACGAAATCAAGAAACAACAATTAACTTAGGAACATAGTTAGGAAGCTGACTGAAAAAGGCTCTGTTTGAATAACTTACCAATGCTTTCGTATTTCATTATGATTTGCACAAATGTAAAGTGTTTAAGGCCAGCTTTGCAAATGCAAAGTACTGTGCTTTTTCTTATTCACAAAACTTGAGTAACATGTCATGCAAGTTAAGACTTTCCTCAAATACATCAGATGTAGAAAATTTTTGCAACCTACATGTTACTATGGCAACTTATGGGTTGTTGGGTTTTTTTTTTATCAAAATGTATTTTTTTTAATGCAAACTATTTCCTTTGTGTTTGCACACAACCCTTTCTCATAGAGAGGTTCAGAATAGCTCTTTTTACTTTAAATAGCTGCAGTTTATAGTAAAAGATGAAGCCACATTGACAAGTCAGGATTAAATCACAGTTAGCAAGCACATCTCTGCTTAAACTTGACCACTTTTAAGTCATAACATATATAAGTGCAGAAGAAAGCAATCAAACAAATGAGTAGTTTTATGGCAAAGCTTTCTGTATGACTTTTATAATTATAAACTATTAGAAAATGAAAATGTGCTGCAAATTGCAGTCCTTTTCTTGCTTCCTTTTCTTGACCTTTTTATTGCTAATTCCATTGAAAATTTACTGTGTTCTTCTCTCGTTTTCTAAAAAACAAAACAAAACAAAACAAAAGCCACAAACAAACCAAACAACTGGACAAAATATGATTGCTCTGTTTTCTTAGGAAGAAAATTGTGTTTTGACATGCCACTCTAGTACTGGACAGCTTTAGTGAATTCAAGAACCCGGCTGCCTGAAGATGCACAAGTGTCTGCTGTTCCTGTTAGAGTGAACAGAAATTATATAAGCCTAGAGATAGATATGACATCTTCAGCATCATGTCAGAAAGTCATAGCATTAGAATGAAGCTGAGAGACAAGCTACTCTTTATAATTTTACTTCCATCCTTTGTCTGCTGAAAAAGGGAGGTTTGCAAATCTCATCTTGTGAACTGAAAATTATTTTCAAACTACTCATTAAAATGCCTGTAACAAATAGAGACTTTACATTTATTTTACAACAGAATACAAATTACTAAACATATCTAATTTTTATGAACTGGGTTTAATATTAAAAATTATTACATATCTAATGCATTTGAGCTCTCATCATGATAGAGCTCACACAACTGAAGGAGGAGACTTTAAAAGAGCAACACTACAAAAATATGCATGTAAAAATATACAGGCTTAATGACATATAGACTTGGTCTCCCCAGCACAGGCACCTAAACAACCTGCTCTAGTGGAAGGTGTCCCTGCCCGTGGCAGGGGGGTTGGAACTGGATGGTCTTTAAGGTCCCTTCCAACCTAAAGCATTCTATGGTTCTATGGGCTGTACTGGCTTCCTAAGGGAACAGTTTCCTGGAAGTTTGCAAATTATTCCTCTAGTAAAAAATTCTCATCTAACAAAGAGGAAGTAACTCTAAAAGTGGCACAAATTCCTTGTTCATCTCAGTTTTCTGTCAGTATTAGAAAAGCAAATTTTCAAACTTTCTAACAAAACAAAATCAGAATACTGGTAATACGTTAGTTGATACTCAATGCCCTAATGCCCAATGAACAACATCACATGGCCAACCATATTCTAACCTAAAGATCAGCCTGAAGAATTTTATAATTTATTTTTTTTTAATAATTTTGTAATTT
>JANIJG010004929.1:16506-33540 GCA_024611175.1 Megaceryle torquata | reverse complement strand
TACCACCTTTCATCTTACCTTCTCTAATTCACCACCCAATGTATTATTTAAAACCCCTGTTGAAGGTGGTTTTTGTTTCCTCCCCCCCCCCCCCCCTTTTTTTTTTTTAAAGGCAGTAAATTCCACCAGGATTTTCCAGTTGTGAACTGCTGTGGCTGAAGCACCTGAACATGGTCCTTTCTGCAGCGTCAGCAGTTGATAACATCTGGAGGAGCAAGCAACATCTGAGATCAACGCAGCGAGATTTGCTAGACAATCCTGATCCAAGTTGAAGAGGTTAAACTATTCTTGGTGAAAGAGGCTATAATTGTTCTGATACTTGAGACCAGAAACAGAGTAAATCCTCAGCAAGTTACCTCAGATGTCTGTTAACTCAGCGCTTAGTTGGAAAACTTTTACCTCACTCCTAGCTTCAAAGGTGACACAGGAAAGGAAACCATGGCCATATGAAATGGTGTAAGCTAGGAAAGCCACAGCTGCCCTAAACAACTGGGACAGAACATCTTTGATCCAAGGTAAGTGTGTCCTGTCCTGGTCACCATTACACCAGTCACAGTCCAGACAGGCTTACTCCAAAGAAATCTCATCTGCTATTTCGTAGAGACTAGTTATCTCTGAGGTTTTGCCACAACTTACCTTTGATTAAAGGCCTAAACAAAAAATGGCATAAAAGAGTATGAATAAAAAGGGGAATTTGAGTAGGCTCAGGCAAGGTTTCTGTATTTCCTTGTGTTTGGGATTGCTTGGGTTTTAGTTGGGTTTATTAATGAAACTTAAATTGTAAATTAATCTTGAATGTTGATGCAAGATCATCTATGTTTTATAAAAGAATTGCCTAAACTGGCTTCCGGGAAGAAGTAGGCCCTGAAAAAGAACCCAAATTATTTTTCCAAATGGCTATTAATTGTATATATAATTTTTGCCTACCACAATATAGAACGTAAGTCTGTTCAGTTCAGAGTTATTCGAGTGATTTTTGATTTTTCTTTTAAACACTGGAATAGTCTTTCACTTCGAATATGCCCATTACACACATTATATGTTTATGGCAATAGCAAAACACAGTTCTGCCTAACAGAGGGCTACATAAAGGACTGCCTTCACACAAACGAGGAGAGTTAGGTGCTGTATTCACCACCCAAATACTACAGAGAGATCTGCTGTGGAGCGGAGCCTGGAAAGCATACACAGGAATGATCTGCAGGGTCCTTTTACTTTTCAAGTCTTAAAATCAAAACAGTTGCAAGCACCCTCCAAGGATCTTCTCTGGCTGACTTTCATAACAACATATTCCTTTCACTGCAGTGCTCCTTTGCCACCTTCATTTTGTGCCCTGCCACAGACCCTGGGGCTGAGGGTCCCTGCACTGCACTCCAGGGGAAGCCTCCATTGTGCCACTGGGGCTGCACAAACTTTTCTCCCACTGCTTTGATGTTTTTCCTTGGTCTGCAATAGAGCTGGTTTTAGAGCTGTAGGTCTTTAAATGGCCTTCAGTCAGGAAAAAAAAAAAAAAAAATCTTCAGAATTACCCTCTAATGAGAAGCAATTGATCATTAACTTCTATGCTCTGATCTTCCACAAGCAGGCTTTCCAGGTACTCCAAATTAATCATTTTCTTAGGAATTCAAAGATAAAGTTAATAGGAAGGAGTTACCTCATGGGATTTGAGAATTGCAGTAAGTCTTTGGCAGAAACACGTTTCCTTTACTGGTCTTGAATCTGTTAGGTTCCAAAACAAAGCCTGGTAGGTGAAGTGTTAGTCATGTCAGAATTAAAACTCGCAGCAACCTGTACGTGCCCAGCATGCCAGATTTGTGTCATCTCCTTGAGCTCACACACCCCCCACCCCTTTCCTGTCCACATTAAGTCCCTTTCAGAATGAGACTGTCACCAGTGTCACAAGTCAAGGACGCTTGGCTAAAAATATTCTCCACTACTGTCCCTCAACTGCCTCCCCATGGTCCCTACGTCCCACCTCATCCTCTGCCTTGATGCTTGATATTCTTCAAGCCTCAACGTTGTTTGCAAAGCACTTAGAGCTACAAGTGCTAGCACCAGCAAACACCAGCAGACAGCTATGTCCTAGCACTGGGCACAGACCTGCATGGTTGCTATATGTAGCTGAGGGATCTTCCTTCTTAGTAGTTATTTTACTCCCACTGGTTAGACTAAAGTAACTGTAAACATATTTCTGTTTATTCACTATCCATAATTCAAGTGAAATCAAAGGGCTAAATTAGAGAATGGCAATCTAGGTAAGAACTTTAATGAATGTGAACAGCATTTTAGAAACAGTCTATTGTAAAGCACTTGAACTAATTAAAAGTTTGCTCCCTGTACAAAATCCTTAGCATTCTGCATTAAGAAAGTAAAACCCTTTAAAGATAGCTTTAAAATTTTAAACTGCTGCAGGTAAGACCAGAAGAGAAAACAGTGAAACTAGCCACATTTGCTATCACATCTCAGCAGCATAAGCAAGGAAAGAACAGTTAAATACACCTATATCCCAAGGAAAAACAAACAAACAAACCAACCAAAGCAACAACAACAACCCCCCCCACACACACACAAAAAAGCACCAAAAAACCAAATTAAACCAAACCAAACAAAAAACAAACCAAACAAAAAAAAAAACCCATATCACCTCTTCTTTGTTATGGATGAAGCCATTTTGCAGCACATGGGGTGATAATTTTGGATGCATCAGCTCTTCAGGATTTGATTTTAAAATAAAGATACGCATATTCATACCATATGTATGTGTGTACTGCTTTCCAAGGAACACTGGTTAACAATAAAATAATAATAATTAAAAAAATAAAATAAAATACAATCTTCAACAGAGCTAACAGCCAAGGCAGGGAAGGCCCAGCTTATTTTCTTCAGGTGAAGCTCTGCAATGGATCTCTGAATTAACATCTTTTTTCCCTTGTTTACACAAGGAAAGTTTATTAATACTATCTTAGCAGCATTTCTAATTAACCAGAACTATACATAAATAATAGAACTCCAGAAGCCTGATGAAGCTTGACTTAGTTGTAATCTAAAATAACAATATAATTCCTAAGAGAATGCATTATCTTTACATTGGCCTAGCTTGGTCTTGGTCAAACACAGCAAGAGAATAAATCTCCATGTTAAAGGTTAAAAGCAGAGGAAAAAAATCCAGAGTCAAATAGAAGAGCATGCGGCTAAGGAGACAGAAAATACTTGCGATCAAAGGGTGACACAGCATGAGTGTTTTATTAATCTTGCTTAAGTCCCACCAACAGCCCTGCCAAGGGCTTCTCCACACTCCTCCTCCTCATGGCTGGGGCTGTTCCACCTGTAACAGGTGGAGAAAACCTCACCAGACTGCTCTTGCTCACGGCTGGCACAGGGGATAGCAGGGCCCCAGCTCACCCCAGCTCAGCATGACTGAAGCAGGTGCTTGCTATTTTTATGTCTAAAGTGCAGTTTACATCAGACCTGTTATTAAGTTCAAAGGGAGAAGCAGCCGCAGCAACACTACTGGGAAGGCAAAGCAATGTGCTCCTTGCTCATCGGTGGAGAAAGGGAGGCCAAGGCTGGGAGAGGGCATGCGGTCACAGCCCTGAAACACCTGGTGAGAATGGCGTAAATGCCATAAGCCAGCAGCTGCCTGATGCTGCATGACTTCCAAAATGCCAAAAAGCCTTGATCCCTTCCTTCCCATGCATCATACAATCCACTCCTGACAGCACCGAACTGCGGGTGGCACACGCTGCGGCTGATCTCGGTGTTTCTGCATACTGAAACACATGCACAGTTTGTAAATAAGGGAGCATGGCACTGAATTAAAAATTTTGAAGTTCTACATGACAGGGCACTGAAGTAACAGTGTAATCATAAAAGAATTTAAATGTGTTAACTGATTCATCATCTCATTCTCACACCACAGACCTCAAAGGACTATATGGAATGTAATCAAGTGGCTAACTATGCACAAGGAAATGTGTCCACAGCAGACCACCTGCAAATTGAGAACTACTTCAAAATCCATTTCAAGTAAATCATTCTCCCACTACAAACATCTCACCTTCAAAAACAGATCTTTTGGAAGATTACTCATTCCCTCATCTCACACTGAAAGGGATGCTAGAATTACTATATTCTGGACTGTATCTGAAGTCATTCAGTGCAAGCAGCTTTCCTATCTAGGGATCACCTTTTTGGTCACATCCATTAGAATCTTAGAATCATAGAATGGTAAGGGTTGGAAGGGATTTCTGGAGATCATCAAGTCCAACCCCCCTGCCAACACAGAGTACCTAGGGCGAGCCACACAGGAACAGATCCAGGAGGGTTTTGAAAGTCTCCAGAGAAGGAGACTCCACAACCTCCCAGGGCAACCTGTTCCAGTGCTCCAGCAGCCTCACAGGAAAAAAGTTTCTCCTCATGCTGAGATGGAACTTCCTGTGTTCCAGCTTGTGACCACTGCCCCTCATCCTATCACAGGGTATTCTACTTGACACCCACCCTTCAGATATTTGTAAACATTAATAAGATCCCCTCTCAGTCTTCTTCAGGCTAAACAGCCCCAGGTCTTTCAGCTTTTCCTCATAAGAGAGATGTTCCAGTCCCTTAATTATCCTCATAGCCTCCATTGGACTCTAGTATTTCCCTGTTCTGGGGAGCCCAGAACTGGACACAATACTCCAGATGTGGTCTCACTAGGGAAGAGTAGAGGGGAAGGAGAATCTCCCTCAACCTGCTGGACACACTCTTCTTAATGCACCTCGGGATAACAGAGGCCTTCTTGGCCACAAGGGCACATTGATGTCCCATGGATCACTTATTGTCCACCAGGATGCCAAGGTCCTTCTCCATCAAGTTGCTTTCCAGCAGGTCAAACCCTAACTTGCACTAGTGCATGGTGTTATTCTTCCCCAAGTGTAGGACTCTACACTTAACCTTCTTGAACTTCATTAGGTTCCACTTTGCCCAGGTCTCCAGTCTGTCCAGATCTTGCTGAATGGCAGCACAACCTTTCAGTGTGTCAGCCACTTCTCCCAGTTTTGCACCATCAGCAAACTTGCTGAAGGTGCACTCTATCCCTTCATCCAGATTGTTGATGAAGATGTTGAATAAGACTGGACCCAGTACTGACCCCTGAGGAACCCCACTAGCTACAGGTCTCCAACTGGACTCTGTGAGGCTGATATTATATGTCTTAAAGAGTTTGACCGAGGTTTTAGTATCCTTCCCCCCCCCCATAAACACAAGATCTGAGCAGTCTTCTAATCCCCAAGATTGTAAATGCCCAGCTCATACAGCTGCAGTAATTAAACCAACTTCTCATTCCATTACCCACATCAAATCTCTTCCTTTTCATCTGCTCTATTCCCACACTGCACTCTTAAATCAAGATAAGCTATTTTCTAAGATCAGCTTACTTGTCTCTCCCTCAAATCAGTGCAGCCAAAGTGATTCTGAGCAGATATGAAGCATCTTGCAAAATATCAAAAAGGTCTCTTTTCAAAGAAAAAAAAAGTAGACATTAATGCAAGTGGTTATTTTTAGCACCCGAGTAGTTCTATATTTATTACTTTATGTCTTATCTAAAAAAAAAAATAAATAAAAAATCATGATCTCTGATGAAGCATTGCCAGAAAACATATTCTACTGGAAAGTCTGCTTTATGAATCCTAGCTAGATGAGCACAAGTGCATCACGCCACCCATTCAACCATATAGGTCTAAGGTTATGTGTGTATATCAAAGGATGTTTCCTCAATTTATAAGAGGTGCTTAGAAATCCCAGAACAACAAAAACCAAGCAAACAAACTAACCTAGAAAGCAAACTCCCCAGCATAAACCTTTTGTCATTCTTCTTAGATATAACACTTCATGCTTAAAAACTGCCCCCTTTAATTATTTCTAATTGTATAACCCCCCAAAAAAAGACTCAAGCCACCTTGTGGGTTAGCTGTTAAAAACAAAACAAACACATCAACTCCAGGACACATCACACTGCAATAAAACCTCAAGTCAGCAGCATGAGCAACAGTTCTGGTCATACAAAAGCTCAAGAAATAAAAGCCTACTTACCTCTTCCTTATTCTCTTTCTTTATAGCTGTCACCTTCTTGCCCTGAAAACTCCTGCCTCATTACTTCCAACTTATTTTCCCCAATAACCTTTGTGCCTCTGATCTTATGCAAATTAGCTAAAGATTTATTTTCAAGGACACAATCTAGGTTATCAAAGGTGTAGCTTATTTGTGTGAGAGATGTCAGAAAAGCAGAACTGTGTCAAGGAAGCTTCTCCTAGTTATAGTAAACTTTCATTTAAAAAAAAAAAAGAAAGAAAAAGAAAATATAGTAGATTAAGACCAAGTCTTATAACAACAAACTGCAAGGAAAACTTGTATCTTGAAGCTAAGAGTATTTAAATTTCCTGCTCAATAAAGACACTCATTGTCTAACCACAATTATTTTAGATTTTTGCATTATGCTAGATCTCTTAGCATACTCATCAAAAAGTTGGAGTAGGGGTGGGAAAAGATAATACGTACCTCTGTATTTAAACTTAAATCTTCTCTCCCCTGTGACCCTGAAGGACTCAAGTCTTCCCTCCAGGTATTCCCTACCTATACGACAGGCAGGTCTCATCACTCAGCCTTATTTTTCCAACTGGCATTACCTACACATTCACAGTTCTCCAATCTCAGAGTAAACAATATACAGTGGAGGGACTCCCAAGTATGAAACTATACCAAAAACATCTCAGCGCACACACTGGTATCAGATGATTAAGTCCAGTCAGTGGCAGGTGCAAATCACCGGAGTCTAAAATGTGCCACAAAGAAGAAGTATGGATTTCCAGTAAGTTCTAGGCTTTCCAAGTTAAAATGTATGTACCTCAGTTACCTCAGTCTCAGACTGACCCTTGTATATTTGTCTTTGTAGACCTTGCACTGCATCACTATCACACCATGGAAGCCAGCAAGACTTCAGGTTAATTTTACGCAATTTTAAAGCAAGCTGCTCTGAAGCCTTTTAACTGAGCAAACCCACCTAAGTCTCCTATCCAGTTTTGAACTGTTTTTTCAATACTTATTAAACTGTTTCAAATGCAGCTGTGATTTCATTTTAGTCTTCTGTGGAAAAGTAAAGACAAGGAAATAACTACCTTGAATTCAAGAACCCTCTTCTTGTAGCCACAGAAAATTCACAAAAAAAAAAAAGGAAACTCTCTCACTGTTGTCAGCTCGTCGTCTACTACCACAAATACTTTATCATCATCAAGGACTCCAAGACAAGGTCACAGGAGCATCCAAAAAATACATGCACTAACCAAAATAGAGTTAGGCTTTGTTTAAGAAAACAACATCTGTGGGAGAAGGGAGAGCATACTGAATTTATTTTTATTTCTTAGATTAAAAACTATTGAGTTCACATAACAACTTTAAACAATTTGTCTACCTTTTGCGAATTGGATAACCCCTTTTCAAAATGGATCAAATTCCAGAATAAGCATGTCAAGAAAAGTTTGTCCAGAAACATGTAATGTGAGTGAACTGGGGTTTGCCTCTGGCAATTTTCCCCTTTGTTATATTATTTAATGCTCAAATTAAGCTGTTCTGTGGCTTCTCTTACTACTCTGGTGTCAAACCGACCACATATAACCTGTGCACATAAAAGTCGATATGCAGATAGGTATGACCCATTTGCAAATACAGAGTGTCTCACATACTCTTCTCAGCACTAGAGCTGTCTGATGTGCTTCTCTGAGCAGACCCATGAAGACATCCTGCAGATATGAACTGGTTTCTTAAACATGGGCCATAAATACGACACTCACAAGGACACATCCAAACAAACAACTTGGGAGGTCACTCCCAGGACAGCTGTGCTGCAACCAGGAGCACATGGGCTACAAAAATAGCTTCTTTCAGAAGAATTAAGACTGCAACAAGACCTCCAGCACCTGCCTCTACTAAGAGAAGCTGGAAAAGCAACACCACTGAACCCTACCCATAGCCAGCAAAGGCATCAGGGAAGCCAGAGACTCAACTGATCCACATTAGCCTATTCAACTACGGCACTGGTTTGCTTTTGGAGGAAATGCCCTATTGGATCTGTGACTTGGACCACAGAACGATACTGGTGTGCACAAGCCGAATTCCCTTTGGATGAAGCCAAATCAGAAGATCCACCTAGAATGTCACTCTAAACCCCACTGGTGACAAGCTGGAATCAGTGTCATTGCAGTGGGGATACTGTAAGACAGCACAGTTTATATGCTTCCCATTTCCAGACCTCGCACATAACTTCTATGAGGGAACACCAACGTTCAGGGAATGGAAACTTCACTTTTACCATTCTCCCTCATGCCCAACACCAGAAACCTCCTCCACTAACACCTCTGATTCCAACTCAGGTTAAGTGCATTTCTTTCATATTCCCATTGCTAGAGAAGAAGGATGCATGCATGTGAGCCTTTATGCTGAATTACAGCATACTGATTTTGGGTCTGCAGAGCCAAACAACATCAGCAGTCTGACTGGAAAGGTTGTCATGCCTTTAAAAGCAGTTCCATGTGGGCAGAAGATTGCTGTTGCTCATAGCATGGCAAGCAGCTAGGCTAGAAAGCATCTCTCCACAACCTTGCCCTGTACAAAAGCCTTGCTCAGTCCTGTGGACAAGCACACATGCACACACCATATTCTGCAAACACAACTCACAAAGGACCCTCCTTCCCCAGAACAGGAGCACAACTCTGAAAGCACATGAGCCTAGGTCACCCCTTGATGCAGGTGGGCTGTTGTGTGTCACGGAGGAAATTCACAACAGTTACTAATGAGATGCCCTCAAAGGCTGCTAAATATTCCCAATTAATTCTCCCTTTGGCACAGACAAGCAAAAAACACCCCAAGAAATCAACATTTTTGGGGGAAGATGTTTTCTTAAGTTCCTTTTTACTCTCTGCCTCTCCCCTTACCCTGCTCTCTCCATGCTTCTCTGCCTTCCTCTGGTGCCAATTTCAGCAGGCCACAGGACAGACTCCTGCACTACAGCACATGCTGTAGCACAGAGGTCATTACCAGGCATGGTAGGATATCCTACTCTGAGCTCAACTTCACCTGTCCCTTACAGGAGGAGCAAAAATGGGTCTCGCAGCTGATACTGCCTTCCATCTCTGCTGCTCCCACTACGCTGCAGAAATTTGTCTTTGCAAACCTGGGGAAACTAGTCCGAGTCCTGCATTATATCCATACAGCAAGAACCAAACAGTTTGGCTTTGTCTCATCCATAAGGTCCTCTGATGTAGGCGAGGCCTCAGAGGCAAAACAGCCCCTTATTCACCAAGGCCAGGCATTTTACCCCAAAGTTTCTGCAGGCAGGGGTCAATGCACGTAGTAGCAGGTCAACCCACTGCAGCACCTCTAGTCTGAGGGGGTACTTAAGAGGGAAGAAGAGAAGAGAGGAGGGAGATCCTGGGCTGACACAGACTCAAACCAGGCCCAGCAAAGGCGTGTGGTTCAGCTCAAGACCAGATGGGCAGAAAGACAAGGTAGCAGCCAGGGGATGAGGCGGTAGCTCCTGCAAAATCCTTCATCTCCATCCAGAGTCCCCACCTTGTAATCACAGACACCAGCAAGTATAGCAGTACAGGAGTAAGGGGAAGGCTGTCAGCCCCAGTGACAGATGACACATCCCCTCCAATCCACATAGCTTCTACCTCAGTGTTTAAGTTGTGCCAAAAAGACAAAGCATGAGCATCCATGTAGTGATGGCTCACAAGACTTCAGTTCTCACAACTCTAGATAAGGCCTTTCTAGCTAATGTTAATAAAAATAATCATGTTCTAATCCCCCAAAGGCAAACCTGGCCTATTTGACACCTGTGTGGTTTGTCATATTCCTTGGTTATCCTCGTCCTAAAATTTCTAGGCGCCACTGCCTTCCCTCACCAAGCTCTCCCCTTGAGATGGCAGCAGCTAATACAGATCTTACCAAGCTTGCCTTCCCTTCCCCACCCCAGCAAAGCAGAGAAGCTCTGCCCCTCAAGCCTGCTCCCCTTCCTCTGAACAGCAAATCACTCTGTTGGATGAGGTTTCCTCAAAGGAACACTGTGACAGTAGTCAGGCACAAACTTGGACACGAAGAAGCCCAAAAGGGTTGGAGGCCCAGAACAAATGAGCAGAGTACATGCACATGTGCGCAGGCATGAAAACATCTGGAAGGCAGGTTAAGCAGATGCAGAGTCCATCAGGAATCTCTCAACTTTTTATGCATCCCAGACATGTTCACATGCTAACAAGTTGTTTCATTGCCTTGTTCCACTCTGCCTGCTCCCAGCCAGTGATCACAGTGGTTTCCCTCTGTGATAAGTGTCCTAAATGAGTGCCATGATGGGTGCTCCAACTTCTTGAAGCAGATGTGGGAGGCTGAAATTACAGCCTCAGAAAAGTTTCACTCACATCCTCAGTGTCCTCAGCAGCTACCTGTGACTCAGAGGGCATTGGATATATTGGTATCTTACCTTCTAGGCAGACAGAATCATGCAGTATGTTCCACCTTGGTAATGTAAGATATGAGGCCATGGCCTGGAAACACCCTTCCATGGTCCAAAGCCAGCAGGACTGACAAAGGGCTGCCCCCACTGTTTACTTAACAGCAGTCCTGGGCCAGGCAGCAGGCTGGAATCAATACTGTTCACTGCCTGCGGATCCACAGAGGGCAAAGGCCCAGGTTATCTTGTAGGTAACTCTCACTACATGGAGGTAAAAGGTTTGGAACATAGCCTTGGAAATCTTGATCATAACTACACTCAGATCGAACTTGCTCACCCCACATCAGCTTACCACTAACAGTAGGAACTGAAGGTCACCAGACTTTAAAGATGACATTCACTCTTTTGCGCAAGGCCTGTGCTGCTAAAATTTCATTCGGTGACAGCAGAGATGCTGTACCATCCGATGGCAGAAGGCCTTGACTGTGCCTCTTCACACACAAAAGCTTTGTGCCCACTGACGGTCATGCCATGTTTCAACAGTAACAGCATCCTACTGAACCAAGCTTATCCATCAGGGCCAGAGAAAAAGCAGCAGCAAAACTTCAGAGAAAGCTCTTACTTCTGCCTCCTTCCCTGAACAACAGGAAGGTAAGAGTCTGGTCTTTTGCGTGAGCTCCTGGTATACATAATGGTGAAAACCACCCATTTGCCCTGACATTACAAATCTCAAGAGTCAAGTAGAGGTCCAGGCAGCAGACTTCATAGGTCACTGAAGCAAGCTGGAAGAGAAATAAAGTTTCTTTCCACAAGAGGCTTCATAGACATTACTGTCAGGGAAGTGTCAGGCTAACATCACCTCAGTGAAACATCAAAAAGGACAATTTGACACTTCCTGGAGCAAGAGTAAAAAAAAAACAGAGGTTAGTGGGACAGCTTTCCTTCCGAGGGCTCTGCAGGACACACACAGGAAGGACAGTCAGCATAGGGAGTAGGCTAACTCAAATTCAAAGAACACTAAGTGGACAAAGCAAGTAAAGCCACAAGCTGATCTCCTGACCTGCTCCTACTGCACTTCGCATGCAGTTAACGCAACCTCAACCAGCTATGACTCCCCTGGCAATTCATGGAGAAGAATCCACAGAGAGCAGCTCCAAAATCCCAAAGTCCAGCACTGGCACTGCATGGAAGAGATGACCTGCTAAAAGGCATTATGAGTATTACATGCCATACTGCAGTACAATTCTGTCACTTGGGGTTTTGGTTTGCCTTAGGAATTTGTGGTTATAGTTATCACAACTACTAGAAGAAACAGGGACTAGCACAGTTATCTGAACAACTGATAAGGACAGAAAAGCATATCATATAGTTCTTTGGTTTCCAGTTTGAGCAATATCCTGCATCTGAACATTCCACTTGGGTGTATTTTCTCCTTTCCTCCTCCAAACACGACATTCAAAAACCCAGAGGTTTTCAAACACAGAGCCAGTATTAATCAGCCTCTCAGAATCTGAATCCCCATGGGCTTAGAGCAAATTGCTGTAGAAGTCTGTTTCTTCTTCTTCAGTGGACTTTGTGCTGATTCACAAGCCACAAGCTTAAGGCAAGAATAGTACTCCATTTTGGCACAGGCTCTACCAGGCAATGCAGTCACTGCTACTTCACACTACTACTGCAAGACTCTACAGCTAGACTGATGCTGCTGTAAGAAAGGCCAGAAGGCCCAGCTTGGTTCCAAACAAGCCAGGGGGCACGCCAACAGCTAAGCTGAGTGGATGAAAAGGGCTCCAGTCCTTATGATAATTTTCTGGACCTTTTTCCACAGAACTGTCCTCTTGGGTCTCACAGCAGCCAGAGCACTCCAGCAAGTAACACCACCAAGTGCTTTGCTGATCAACCCAGTAATTCCCAGATGTGGCCCCCTTCCACCTTGCTGTGAACCATCACCAGCTTCGCACGCAAGGACTCCACTACAGACATGCACAGATGTCCACTGTACTGACCCTTGCTGTCCTCCATAATCCTAGATACCTAAATTCTACATGAAATAGACCTCAAGGGGTGGAGGGAATGTTTCCTCACGTCCAGGCTCACCCTGACATTAGGAGATTATAAGGGATGTCCAAAACTGAAGGAGGTGAGAAGCAATATTTTAACCAAGGGGGAAAAAAACCCCAAGTCTTTATAAATCTTTCTTGAGACTGTAACAATTTTTCACTAATTTTGTGTTATATTTCTGCACTTTCCCAGCTCCTGTTATTACATGTGCATGCTGACCTATCCTCACAACCAAGAACATTTATCAGCCACTGAAATCTGAGAGATACCAGATCTCACACATACTCACATTATCACCACCTAGATGTAAATCCTCTGGTGGACCTCAGTGTTTGCTCTCCAAAGAGGGAAGAAACAGCTGTAGAACAAAAGGAAAAAAATGCCTTTATCAGGCAGTTCATTTCTCTTCTAGTGGTTTGAGTAACAGACAACAGGGAACAGACAAACTGGGGGGCAGGGATGAAAGGAAATCAAAAAGCACAATGTTGGGAATGGACTAAGCAGATCTAGCAGCTGCCTACAAAAGGGGACAGAAATGGCTTCACCTCCAAATGGAATAACAGGACCCTCAGAATTGCTGAGGATAAATCCTAACATAGCTGCACACCTTAGTACCATCCACTCATGTTCCTGTTTGGACAGTACTCTAAAGCCTGGGGAAAAGACTAATTTGAGCACAGCTAATCACTGGGCTGATGAATCAGCTCACCAGTGTGCATTCTCCTTAGGGAGATAATTGGCAGAGGACAGAGCTGCAGAAGACAGCAATATGAGGAAACAGCTGCTGAATTTGATGCAGGAGCAGCCCATCGTGTGGAAAACATTTTGGTGTAGTGTTCTTGACCAAAATCATCATCTCCAGACAAGCACATTGTACAGCACATAAGAAACATGCACAAATCCACAGGATTTCCAACTCCAAAATGCTGGAACAGCAAAACCCAATGCTTTTGCTACTGTACGTGCAAGTAACAGCAAGACAGGAAATAATTGTCTTTCACAGGGCAAAGATCAAAATAACCCAGGCCTCTCAAAAGATAGCATAAACCCAAGTGGTGAACTTGTGACATATCTACACCTGTATTTCATGAAACCAGTACTATTCTGAGGATAGTGTTTACAGCAACTTGGAATTCCACTAGCTTAAAGTCTGTACTGTTAACTTCCTCAGTAACCTTTCATAGGATTCAGTGCAAAATGAACTTCAAGTGTTTTCTATAAAATTATTAAAAAATAGTAATAATAATTTTAAAAGCCCTCAGACTAAAAGAGTGCAAAGCCTCAGGTAGGATCACTATGCAGTCCAGTGGACTTGCTGCAATTTGCAGAAGCAGTCTTCCTGCCTCTTCAGCGTGTTGCTGAGGTTACTGCACCTCTCCTGCTAAATAAGACTTCCACATTTGCCCTTTCCCACTCCTCTCACAGACAAGCTTAAGCACCCAAAAATTCGCCCTCAAGGCTGCAGCACCAAGCCTTTCCATGAATGCTCTCCCTACAATCTTCCAGGCTGCCATCTGCCTTAAAAAAAGACTGAAGTCGGGGGAATTGCAAGCAAGCCATTGCCCAGAGAAACAAGGTAAAATGTCTTTTTACAGAAGCAGTTCTCTTCTTGTTGACAGAGATGCTGGAATGAGTTTAAGGATCCTTACATCACAAGCCTTTGCTAGGTAGTAAATTTCCAAAAAGATTAAGGCCAATTCTCTACTGACACACCAAGAAACCTGGTTGGAAAAGGGAAAGCTCAAGTCTAATAGGTTTATTAGTTGACCCCAAACCACTCTTAGAGCAACTGCTGCACTAATGCCCTCCAGCATACTGCCAAGCATCTCTTCACATCAAAAACAGACACAGTACTGGGAAACAACAGATCAGGAGCAGTGACACACAGCAATTTCCTAGGTGGCTTTGGCTTCATAGAAAGACAGGCAGAGGGGAACTATCACATCCAAGTGTTCCCATGCAAAGTTCCTCTAGACCAGCACCAGTGCTGCCAAGCTGACCTTCAGCACATAAAGCCTGTGCTCCCACTGGAAGCAGCCCTTGTCCTGCACAGCTATCTCTTCCGATCAGGCCATGCTCATTTCCATATGCAAAAACATCTCCAGGAGAGGCTGCTACAGGTAAGGGGATACAAAAGGAGAAGCTGAATTTCTTCCTCCAGACAGAACAAGCTGAGCAGCCACAGCAACTGAACAGCTTCAGCAACCAAGCTGCGCAATCATGCACACGTGTGCTGCAGCTTCAGTATCTTCATAATTCTCAGGATTGTGGCACCAAACAATGGTTCAACCTTGCTGTCTGACAGCAACCCAAAAATGGAAATGCAGGAAAAAAAAAAAAAAAAAGGAATTGCAGGAACTGATATTTGAGCTCACACTTGCAAAATCCAGCATCCTTAATAAAGCTTCCTACAATACAGTGGAAAGTGAATCCCAGAGCACAGAGATCAAGCAGCAGGTAATTGAAGTGCTAATCTTGCAAACCCAAGCTGCTGTGCAAGTATGTGGATTCAAAGAGAGATAGGTGAAAGCCATTAGGTGGACATGTTCTGGATTATTGCACTTTTATGATAAATTTTATGCAAATACATACCTGCACAGGAGTATTTATGTGGAACAAGCCCTTATGTAAAATGTATTATCAGTACTTCATATGAAAATCTATTACCACTACTAAAAATAAAACCCCAAAACAACAAAACAAAACAAACAACAAACAGCTGCATAAGGTGAATTCTTTACTCATCCCACAAGATAAAGCTCCCAGGTACACCTGCCTGTAAACAGAAGCTTGAAAAATAAGCAGTGTTCTCTGACTGGCTTTTTTCAGTTACAAAGATTTGATCAACATTCTCCTGCTCCTCCAGCCAGGTCACAGATCAGTTACACTAGACCCATAAAAAAAAAAAAATACAAGGCAGCTTCAGCTTTGATGGCCTTTATTTCCAAGTTATATTAATGGAACAAAGAAATCTTGTGGAACAAAACTGAATTTCACATTTTTGTTCAACAAAACACTTGTTTGCTGCTGGACTAGTACAGTCTTCCCATCTGCAACATTTTCAGTGACTGATAATATCTCATGTCCAGGACTGATGTACTTTCCACACAAAGAAGCACATAATGAAAATTTACAACCACAAACGTACGTGTGCTCCAAGGGTTTTTCACATAATACAATCTATTTCACCAAGCAATTTTAGACTTTGAGGAACAAAAGTGGGTTTGTACTCCTATGTCAGACTGGCAGATCCTTTCCTTTCTTTGAAAATTAAATAAAATCTGCTCTCAATTCTGTCAGCGTAGAGATAAGAATTTAACTTTAGCAAGAACTGCAAGTAATTCAACCTTTTAATTTTTCCTAATGCTTCACATGTGTCCCATCAGTGGCATACTGAAGTTTTACTTATTTATTCTTTTCCTGCACAGCAAAGAGCTTTCAGTCTGTGTGAAAGACAATGCCTCAGGTGCTCCCCATGGGCCTCTTATTTATTCTTCACTGTTAACTCCTTTCTTCTGCTGGCAACTGGAGACTCCACCAGATTCTTGTGATGACATGTATAATAAGAAACAAGCAGATATCTGCTATTGCAACTCTGGACACCTGCTCTGAAAGAGTTTTATGTTCTTGCATGCTGTTGGTTAAGTGAATGACCTTTCAAAGGCAAGTGACAGTTTTCCTCACAACAGTCTTGGTCTGACTGTCAAACTGAAGCATGGAAAAAAAACCACTGGCTCTCCTCAAATGTCTTCCAGTGCTAACTTTGTGAACTGAGAAATTAACAGCCTCCAGGACTTATTTTAAGCCCTACAAATTATAAGGCTTAAGGCAAATAGGGCCTTACTGCTGTAGTACAAATAAAAACTATTACACTCTGCCTATCTATCAAGATTTTAATAATACACAGTCGGGTGCATGAGCCCTGGTGTTTTTTTCATTATTTTTCTTCCAGTTGACCAAAAGGGCTACCTTCCCCACAAAAGCCTTGACAGGCACCTGGAAAAAGCAAAGAAGTAGGGATTTTTTTGTAGTTCTAAATAATGAATAACTGAAAACAAATGGAGGGCACTATGTACATAGCCCTTTCCTGAGCCTGGTGAACCTTGTGACCTGGGATCACCACTTCCTCTAAAGCCAACCTGAAGAGTAGAACCATAATAATAGTCTTCCAATATTTGCTTAGTGGCTTTCAAACCAGCCAGTCCCTCTACCCCAAAGGTATAAAAATTAGGTCCTGGGAAAAGGGTTATGATGCACATCATCAAAAGCTGGGATAGTCCCTGAGCAAGGGTAAGCAGAACAGGTAAAGGAAATTCCATAGGAGAGGCATGAGAAGAAACAAGAGTGAATGAAGCTGTTGAAGATGTAGGGTGGTGGTCAGGAAGCATGGGGAGAAAGAAACAGAGGCTTGCTGCAGTGAGGTATTACAGAATTAGAAAAGCTTAAGTCTGCTGAACAGTACAAAAATCAATTAAATTGTACAGATTTCTCATGTTATT
>JANIJG010004928.1:43250-58265 GCA_024611175.1 Megaceryle torquata | reverse complement strand
CAGAGAGAGGAAATATGTCAAATAGGGTCAAAATGCTTTTGGTAGACTTTTGGTAGACTGTTTATAATCTTCAGTGGGTTTATCTATTAAGACACAGTGATTTCTGTAACATGAATTCATGTATATGAGCTATGAATATCCTTACTACTAAACACCCTTTGGCGACCAAATATTGCTGGTTTAGAACACCACGTTGTTTTCAAACGCATAAACAAACACTGCCTGTTTTAAGAAGGAAGGCCAGATCTCTGTTTCTGCACTGCACTCATACAGGGGGCTAATGGCTTAACCTGATGTTCTACACATGCTCCATTTAAATACTACGGGTGAGAGCGGCAAACATAGACATGTAAGCATGTCTACAGCGATGAAGAACCGATTTCAGCCTGCTGTCCTGGTTTGAGTAAGAACAGAACAATTCTGTTTGGTGATTTTACTTTTTTCAGCTCAGTCTCTTCTCACTAACTGCACTACCTGAAGTTAGCAGCCTGTTTTTGCAGGCAGTGGCTGCTTCTGACAGTGATAACACCCCATGTTTAGAGTCAGTACCAAGGGTTGGTGTGCAGACCAAGGTCACTGCTGGTTCTGGTGTACATTGGGGGGGGTGCAGAAAGAAAAAGGCTGCACCTGCAGGGAGGAGTGGCCAGGACAGGTGACCCCAAACTGACCAATGAGGGATTCCAGCCCACATGTGTCATATTTGGTATAAAGCTGGGGGATCACAAGGGTCAAGTTCTCAGCTTCTTCTTCCGTGTTTCTTCACTGTCTGGCATCCAAGGAGGACTCTGTCTATTCTACCTTTGATCCCAATCTTGTGTGTTCCTGAATCCAGTACCAGAATCCAGCTCTTGAACCTGGCTCCTAAACCCAGCTCCTATCTGCTGCTGTACCCAGTCTGAGACTTCCCCAGTGCCTGCTTCACAGCATCAGTGGTGACAGTGACATAACTGCCATTGGGTGGAGGGAGGGGGTTGGGTTCGATACTGGTGTCGTATATATTTGCATATATTCCATTTTATTATTTTCATTAAAGCTGTTCTAGTTTCCTTTTCTAATTGATGTCTCCCTCCCTTATTCACTTACTTTTCCCCTTTGGGGAGGGAGAGGGAGAGGGATTAACAGAGAGCATCTGTTCTAGGTCTAGTGTGCTGCCCTGACCCTAACCAGTGACACCTGCAAAGGCAAAACTCAATGTTTTTATCAGCACCTGCAAACGACCTCTCATAAAATGAAAGCCTTTTGCAACCTCAGTGCCTGGGAATGTGCTGGGCAAAGGAGTTTTTCCATCCAGTGTCATATAAATGTGCAGGTTTATGGAATATAATTCTAAGCCAAATTCATCTGGTTTCTGAATTGCATTGTTGTTTGTTAACTGACTTGTTGAATTGTGTCCTAAGAAAAAAAGCAGTATCACCATCAAGAGCAGGCTTATCTATTCATATATTCAGATAAAAATCTTTTATCCAAGATTTTATACCACAGGAAACGGCTGCACCAAGTTCCTTTAAAGAGATGAGGAGCCTTCCTGATGCCTGTGTTAACCTTCAGGCACAAAGCACATTTTCCTTTCATTTTAAGCATATTTCTTGACATGGATCTTTTTGGTATAAAACTTCAGCACTTCCTGATGCTTCTTAGCTCGAGCATTTGTCATCATTTTACCATCCTGCTCTAACGTGGGGGATCAGCTGCCTTTTTATTTAGGTTTATTCGCTGTCTGTTGCTGTTGGGCTTGAGGTTTTAACTCTGTTTTTGTCTTTTATAATTTTCCTTGCGAGATTTAAGTCTCCCAGGAAGCTATTCCCATACTAGATTTTAGGTTTTGGCTAATAGGTTTTGGTGACCTTAAAGAGGAAAATGTGCAGGCTGCCAATCCCCTAAACCTTTGAATAATTTGAAATAGAAATGGTTTGATACATTTAACTCTGAACATTAGCCACTAAGCATGCTTAGTAGCTACTTTGATCAAGCTCTTTTTCCTGACAAAACCCCCTTTGAAATGAATAGGACAGAGGTTCCTTTCACGTCAATAGGAGTTCTCAGACACAGGGAGAAAGGAGGACTTCATAACCTTTAAAAAGACTCCCCTAGTCCATTCATGTATCTCCTGGAAAGCTCAGCTCTTTCCCTTGTGCTGAAGTCACTAAGCCAGCCTCCTGGCTACTTTTAGGCTCCCTTCTCGTGAAGCTTTGCTTAAACATGAGATCAAAACGCCGTCTAATGAGGCTGCTGCTACCGAGGCAGGAATCCTGAATGGCTGTATCGGTGACATCAGAAATAATTTGGTTGCATATTCATCAGCTTCGCTTTCCTAATTGCATCTTCTGACCCTCACGTGCTGTGTACCTGGCGTGTTGCAGAAGACAAAGACAATTCTTCGATAGGCTTCACATCTTGATGGTGATTTTTGTGTACTTACAGTCATTAGCACCCTAAAATTCTAGGTATCTTGTAACACCAACCATTTAATTAAGGTTTCAAACACCCCACAAGGCTGAAGGACACTGTGACTTTCCAGAGGCCATAAACCACTTCTGGAATCTCTGTTTCTATCCCATCCCTGGTGGGGTTTTTGTTTGTTTGGGGTTTTTTTGGTTTGTTTGTTTTGTGGGTTTTTGTTTGTGTCTGTGTGGTTTTTGTCATTTTGTTTTGTTGTTTTGTTTGGTTGGATTGGGATTTTTGGTGTTTTATTATTATTTGGTTTTGTTTGGGGTTTTTATTATTATTTGGTTTTGTTTGCTTTTTGTTTGGGTTTGTTTTTTTTTTTGTGGGTTTTTTTAATACTTCTTGTACTTACAAGGAAACATCATAGATACAAAGAACTATTACATGCTCATGACATATATTGCAATAACATACAATTTCTCAACATAACCATCCATGGGTGATGCTTCTGCTTGACATAAGACAGGCAGGTAGATATTAGTTTAAAAAAAAATCCAAAACAAAACAGGAAAAACTTGCAAAAAGACCACCAGAAATGACCCTTTTACAGTGAGAAAGAGCATTCCTTGTGTCAAATGTCACTGTGGAGAAGCAGAACCAAGAGCAAGTGTGTGATCAAGCACTCAGGCCCGTGTAATGCTAACATTTCCATGGATGTATGTGTTCAAATGGGATTTGGGTATTTTTGGTCCATCCAGTATGCAAGTGTGAATATTCAGTTCTGGTATCCTTGACAGAAGACAAGCCAGAACTAAAGTACTGAACAAATAATTTAATTTGGGACATTGTTTCTTTGATTTGTGCATCAAAAAGTAAGTTATTTTATCGAAAGGTCAAGTACAGCTCCTAATATTTTTATAGTTCTAATCCTGTAATATTTTACAAGATGAAGAGATCTGAGGATGTACTGAAAAAATGTAGAGATCTGGCTAAAAGCTAAACTAATGTAAGCTGAAACTTTAGTTCTACTCGTGTTCAGTTCTGTGCAATGTCTTTTTTGACTACATAAAAACCCCTGAGTATCCTACAGGGCATCAGCTGGCAAAAAAGAAAAAGAAAAAAAAGAAAAAAAAATCATTGCTTATAGAAATAAAATAATGGGATGAATTTAGGTCTAAGAGCCACCTTGAGGGTAAATATGTTGCATTCTTGATCTTTCTTTTTTTTTTTTTTTTCTGGGTTTAAGCAGTGAAATAGAACAGGACATGCATACAAAGGGAAGTTATTGGTATCTACTGTTCAGTCGTGCTGACTGAAAAGGCAAAAAGATCTCACGGCAGTGTGTAAAATGCCTCTTTCTTGCTAGAGGGGAAGCAAAAAGAGGAAGGTCCTTCTTGCCTTTTAACTGCTTGAGGAAGTACTTGAGGAGGATCTGCCTGTTTCATGCAGCTAACCCAACCTTTTGAAATGCACGTTGGTTGTACAGCAGGGCTGTAACAGAAGCTAGGTAACAGCATTTGTATGGAAAATGCAGGAAACATGAGCTGAAAATGCATTTTATTTACTGAGGCTGGATTTCATGCTATTTGTCAACAGCTGTAAGGGAAGCTCACACTTGGGTACAGTTTTAAATGTGATGAGAAGGTGGGTGCTGGCAGGTGAGGTTGAATTTGGTTCAGCATTTACTTTAGGCACATATTTCAGTAGCTGATAGACAATTTCAGGAAGAAGTCACAATTACTCGTCTCAATTACTCTTTGGAAAGTGGCAACTGTCTGCTGCTACCAGTCAATTGTGAATCACTTTGGAGGTATCAAACAGATTTGGGGTGTTGGAAGTTTGACCGCTTCCAAGCTGGCGAGGAACTATAAATTCTAAGTTGGAAACCATATAAGTTCTAAATATTCGCGTGTCAGTTCTGATCCAAGTCAAGAATTGCCTATCTTTAGGAATAAAAATCTTCCCAGTGAATTATAACTAAATGCAGTCTATCACAGTTTTGTTCCCTGTTCCTTTTCTCATTTTTAAAGCTTCATTTGTTCACATGGCTATTGCTGAACGTTAACCTGATGCTTTCACAGGAGTAGCTAATATAATTTCCAAATCTCTTTCCCAAGCTAATTTGGGTCCACGGCTCATGACTGTAATGTTATTGCTGCTTCTTTTTTTCCTCTTGTGTATTACTGCACTCATTTCATCTTCCTTATCTCTCTCTCCAGCTGACGCAATTCTTTATTCTTCATTTTGCAAATCATGTGTTTATCATGAACAGTAGTTGTATTTGCTATAAAAAACCCCACCGTATAAATAACAAATGCAGCAGATAATTAAAAAATAACAGTAATTCAGAGACTGAACCTATTTAGTGAAGCTTTTTTTTTTTTTTAATCAACAAAAGGAATATTAGATACAGTTGGCACTGTGGTCCATATGGTGACGTGGTGGAAGTTTTGCCTTCCTAACAAGTTGCAGTTTGTTTCAGAGATAGAAGACTGCACTGACAACTCCTGTAAGAGTCCAAAGGTGGAGGTGAGAAAAAGCAGCTGGGCAGAATTTAGGGTGTCAAAATAATCTGGAAGCGATGAGGTATTTGAAGTACTAAAGGTCTTTGATGAAGGTCTTTGCAGACTCAAGTCACTCCATTGAACTGATGTTGGGAGCTCTGGATCAGTAGAGGACGTGGCTTTGTCCACATGGAGAGCTCAGGATTATTCTTTCTGAGTCAGGTGCCTTACTCCTGTTTAGGTTTGTATCCTTTGAAAGTGGGCCAAAAAAAAAAAAAATAGGAGTGAGGCATTTCTACAGTGGAAGAGCATCAGTGAACGCCCAAGAGCATCAACGAGTGTACACCACGAGTAACTCCAGACCTGTGGACAGGTCTGTGACAGAAACTTCTGTCCATGAGAAGCACCTTATTTTGCGGTACACAGAACTTCAACTCTTCTCTGAGGCTCAGTCCCCAAAGAGTGGTAAAGAAAACCACTCTTGATGAAAAAAAAATAAAGCTTAAAAAAAAAAAAAAAAAAAAAAAAGGAAAATAGAGGAGGTCTGAGTTTGTTTCTGAAATGTTGGTTTGTATCAGTAACGGAATTAATTATCCTGACGGGTTTTTATTGCTACAGCGTTTTAACCCCCGAACAGCTATGATGCGAGGCACCAGCCGGAGGAGAGAGGAGCCCGGGGAGAAGGAGCCGGCTCTTCCCGCCTCGCAGTCACCCCACGGGCCTCCCGCCATCGGCACGGGGTGACCCCCCGCTGTCTGTCACCGGCTCCGGGGCAGCGGGGAGGGGGGCACCTCTCGCAGCCACCACTCGCCACCGGCGCCACTTTCTCCTCCTAGTGATCGGGGGGCGATGAGGGGAATAGCGAGCGAGAGAGCGAGCCCGCCCTCCCCTCTACGGACTCGTCTCGCCTCAGCGGGCACCGTCCCGTCCCGTCCCGTCCCGTCCCGTCCCGTCCCGTCCCGCCTCAGCAGCCGCGTCCCTGCCGCCTCCCCTCAGCCTCCCGCCCTCGGCTGCGCGCGCACCTCGTCTCCCCTCTCCTCCCTCCTCCCTCCCGGCCTCCCCCCCCTCCCCGGAGCTCTCGCGTTGGCTGCCGGGATCGCTGGCCGCTTTGGTTAATGTCCGCCATGTTTGCCATGGCGCAGGGAGCGGATCGAGCGAGCCCGGCGCGGATCTAGGGCTTCGGGGCGTGCGCTGTGAGCTACGGGCGGCCCCGCGGAGAGCTGTTCCGGGGCGGCGGGACCCTCCATGGTGGTGCGGGCCGGGTGCGGGAGCGGCTGGGAGGCGGCGGCGAGGCCGCACTGAAGGCCCCCCCGCCCGCCCGGCCCCGGGGTGTTATTGTGAGGGGGAGACAATGAGCAAACTCTCCTTCCGAGCCCGGGCGCTAGACGCCGCCAAACCGCTGCCCATCTACCGCGGCAAGGACATGCCCGACCTCAACGACTGCGTCTCCATCAACCGGGCTGTGCCGCAGATGCCCACGGGGATGGAGAAAGAGGAGGAATCGGTAAGGGAGCCGCGCAGGGGGGGCACTATTGTTTATCAGACACCCCCCTCCCCTCACGGGAAATAGGCCATTGGCATTCACCAAGCGCACTACGCACGCTCCCCACCGCAGCGCTGCACGGCTCTTATGGGGCCCTGCGTAAAGAGCGCAGCGTAAACTGCTGTCCGACGCCGTAAGCGGGCCCTGCTCCGCCATCTTCTTTGCGTCCCGACTCGCGAGTGTTTTGATTAGTGGGGGGGGAGTGGGGGGGAGGCCTTTACGCTAGCGTAAGAAGGAGGAAGGCGCAAGATGCATCTCTGAATGAGCGAGCGAGCGCTACGGCCGCAGTTAGCGTGGCGTGCCTTTGCCGCCGCTGCTCTTTCCTTACGAGCGGGAGCGGGGCGGGGAGCGGAGCGGGGCGGACCGGCCGGAGGGAGGGAGGGAGAGCGGCGGCGGCGGGGTTCGGAGCGTTGCCCGCCAGCCCGCCCCGCCGTAGCGGCCTTGCGGCTGCGGCCGAGAAGCGGGAACGGGACTCCCTGCCGTGTGCCGCCGGTGCTGCGCGGCCCCAGGCCGGACGAGCGTGGCTTTGGGGACGCTGCGGTGACAAGCGGGACCGCTGCGGGCTGCGCTGTGCGCTTACTACAGCTTGTCCACATGTGCGGGGTCGGGAGTGGAGGGGAGAGGGAGCAGCTTTGGCTCGTAGAGCTCGCTTCCTGCTACGGGAGAGATTCTCGGTAGTTGTTAGGAGCGCGGGTTCTTCTACTTTTCCGAAAGAAATGTTTTGTGCTGCATGGTGTTCATCGAATGTCAGATGTATCAGCTGGACGCGTTGCATTAAGTGTTGGGTGATTTCTCAATAAACCAGCGAGTGTTAAAAAATAATAGATACGTGATCCTTGTTCTTCTTGTAGTCTTATGTGACGGGGGGGAAGCTTTCAGTAAAGATAAGTTCCTCGGGTTTTTGACAAGCAGTGGAGCAGCACCACTTGTAAAATGTTTACCCACAGTTCTGGTGTGTTTTGAATGTGCCGGTTTGTCTTACTGCTCTTTAAACATCAACTCTTACGCTCCTTAGGGTCGTATAAGGCTTAGATATAGGCTGTCACTTAATGTGTCTGGACTTGGATGTAGAGCCGATAGTAAACGCACCCTGAAGAATTTCTTCAATGAATCCGTGTCTCCGCCTCAGCCAAACCTCTATGCGTGTGGATTGGCTTTTCAGAGGTTACAGCTGTCAAAGGAGGCTCCATGCCTTTCCCATTGGTTTTTCCTCACTTGACTGTTAATATTAAAAGGAATCCTCTGTCTTAGCATCGTGGGGGGTTATTCTTTTTTTTTTTTTTTTTTTTTTTTACTATTTCCCCCATTGTTTTACGATGTGTAGTAATGGTGTGATTAAAACTTTGAGTACCTCCCAAAGAGTCAACTTCTGTTAGAACCTGGGAGAGTAGTTAAAAGGAACAACAGTATGGTACTAACAAAGCAATCTTGAGGAGCAATTTGTTTTTCTCAGTCTTTAAGCCTTTTGTGTGCATTTAATATTTTTAAAATAGGGCATTTAAAAAATATTTTGATAAATCATGTTTTAAATAACCTTGTTAATTGAAAATTGCTGCAGGAATGCAAGCAAGCTGCATGTGGACTGCTTAAATAATTATGCAAAAAGTGAGATTTGTATTTCAGTAAAAGTGCTGCAGAGTTGCACTAAAATGCTGCTTTTTGGTAGGAATCAGGTTTGTTTTCGCTCCATGGAAATGTGGCTCTGTTTGCTATATTATGTAATAATCTTAAAAAGAAATAGTCGTTGGAGCACTATATGTGCATAATGAACTGTACTATTAATAGATTGTTCAGATTATTTCCCTGTAGTGACAGTTTCATTCATGGGGTAGCCCTTTTCCTAGTGCTGCACAAATCATTCTTCAATGTAAATTTATTTTTTTTGTGGTAGTGGTATGGAAAGCCCTTCTAGGAAAGGCTGTTGTGGATGACAGGAGTTAAATATTTGAGGCATATTTAAACAGCTTTTATGCATAACAAATATTGCTGTGATTGATTTGATGTATTTTGAAAGGGATATTTGGGGTGGAGAGAGGGAGATCCGCATCCTCATTTCTGACATTTCAATTACTTGAGTGTTTTGAGGCCTGGAGATTTGCCAGGGTTGCACCTTGTGAAAGGTGTTTGAACCACCAGAGAGGCTGAGGAGTTACATCTACCGTACAAAGACACAAAGCTGACGTTACTCGGGCTGCAGGACGCCGCTTTCCCCGCTGCACCACCCTGTGTGAAGCCTTGGTGAAATCAGAAAGGTCTTGTAGTACAGTGTATCCTGAGGTCAGGCACTGTCTTCCAGGGCTGACTTTCACTGAAAAGATCTCTGTATTGCAGATTAGCCAGACTTAAAATGGTTAAGGTTGAAGCATCTGTCTGACCTGTTCTTTACAACCCAGACTTGCCTAATACAGGCAGATGATTTGCTTTGCTCATGACTGATATTTTGTATAATAAAAAATACGCAGATTTTGGTCCATTTGTTTTTTAATGTTGTGGGGTTTTGTGGGTTTTTTGTGGGTTTGGGTTTGTTTGTTTCTTCTTGGTTTGTTTTTTCCCTTCTTTTTGTAGTTTGGTTCTTCTGGGTTGGTGTTATTTTGTTTTGGTGTTTGTGTTTTTGTGGTTTTTTGGTTTTGGGGTTTCTTTTGAGCGTGTTGTGGGGTTTTTTTGTTTGGTTTGGTTTTTTTTAGGAAAAAAGAATAATTTTTTGGAACAAAGGCTTAAAGCTTTGGAAGGACACTTAAAGTTTATCACTCATTTCTACCACTAGTACTGAAGTTATTTGGACTGTGTATTAAATGTCATACAGTCACTGTAGTCCCTGACTGGGTAACAATACACGCTGCTCATCATCCCACTACCAAAAGTGTGTACTGCCCAGTTTGTCAGGATGAGCATCTTTACTTGATTTTTTTCTTTTTCCTATTGATTTTATCTTGAAAAATATTCTAGAACTATTTCTGTTCAAATGTCTTAGAGTTTTATATCCACTTGCAGCATTTTACAAATCAACAGCTCGTTTCTCTTGCTTGGAGGTTGCAGCTGGGAAAAAAAAGGAGGCTTCTGGTCTGTCGCATGTTAGCAAGTATTTATAATTTACTCCAAATTAAACCTGAGGAAGCTAATTGTGTGGATTTGTGTTTTGGTTTTGAACTCCTGTGAGAGAGATTCCTATTAAGTGAAAGCAAGAAGATGTCCTTCTGTGAGCTTCAGAAACTGAGTGGGAACATTTTGTATTGTGGGTTGTTTTTTTTTTTTTTCTGATGAGAAAGAGTTATATTTTATAATGCTAACGAATTGTTTTGGCTAGAAGGGGGGGAAAGTAGTGGAACAGATAAGCTCTGGTTTTGTTTCTTATCGCATAATTGTGTGGTTTTTATTTGAATCCATATAACTGGAGATTGCCGAGTTCCCCGTTTTTTGTGGGAAAACCATGCTTGATAATGAGGCAGATTCAGGCTGAAGGCTTTCAGAAGTAAATTTAAGCAAAATACCAAAATCATCTCAGAATTCTTGTTTGAACATACATGCATTTATGGTCCAGTCTGACATCACACAACAAGGCTGAGAAAGTGCATGAGCAGCAAGTTAAGGATATGCTTTAACATTCTTAAAATGCTGACAGAGTACGAATGAGAAGTGACTTTTATTCTTAGCCCTTGAGTGATCACCTTGGGATGATCATTCACTGGTTGTTAAATACAATGTTCAGTTTGGAGTATTTTGACAGGCTGTTAGTAGTTAACTTGAAGATTTTTTTTCTTGCTTTCTCTTCTGTTGGAACTCTCTCCATCCCTTTAATTCATTCAGTTTCTGTTGTGGCACTGGAAGCTTGAAGTGTTCAGCGTCTGGCTTTCAAGGCACCCTGGAGCTAGTGATGCTTCTGAAGCAGCACACTCATTCTCCTTTTAAAGCAGGAAGCATTAACTTTGCACAAGTCCTAGTTTTTTGTTTGGATATTTTTGCTGATACGGTGTAACATAGTGCATATTTTTTGCTGACACAGTGAACTGGAAGAGTTCAATCGGGAGGACTTCAAAATACATGTGTACGCACAGAGATATTAATTTTATGGCAATGCTTAGTTGTTTTTTTTCAAGTTTGTTATGACCTGTTCTAACTTTCACAACTTCTCACATATATTCTTATGCCTAAACACTTCTTTGGTCGTTTCTGTTTATAAGATCAAATAGTAGTTGCTTCTGAATCTTGGAGGGGCTTCATCCTGCATCTGTGAACATAAACACGGTGGTGTAGGTTGGGAACTGTCTGTTGTTGAATTTGTATACACTTTACAGATTATGTGGGGTTTTTTTATGCATTGCATTAACTGTTAGTGTAAATTTTTTTTTTTTCCAAGGAGATTAATGGAGTTGTTCACACATGACAACTGTCAGTATAAAGGCAGGTAGTCTTCTCTGATACGTGTTTTATGCACTGGAGTTGTGTTGAATGCCTCCGTGCTACCATCTTGCTTTCTGCAGTGGAATCAGAGCTCTTGAGTTAGTGCTTGAGGCTTCCCCCCTCAACTCCAGAGACACTTTCCCATCTTAATTTTGAAGCATAAGTCTTTTAAAGCTGATTTTGTATGTGGAAATGTCAGATAGATGCTTTCATAGCATGAATAGATTTTTTTTTTAATTCTAATTTCATGATAAATATATTAAATTGAATTTGTTAACCAATGGGAGCCTTATAACAATTAGCTTACATTTTTATGATGACAGTGGTTTGGTTTTTTTTTTTTTTGAGAGAGATGAAATTCTGTTGTTAGTTGTGCTGTTGACATCCATGACTTCTGTGAAGGTGCTTAAATACACGCAGTGAAGTAAAGGTGCTTGAATACATTCTGTCAAGTATTACAGACTTGCACAGGAAAGGTGAGGTTGGAAGGGACCCTGGTGGCCATCTTGGCCAACCCCCTGCTCAAGCAGGGCCACCTAGAACTTGTTGCCCAGAACCATGTCTGGATAGCTTTTTAATATCTTCAAGGTGGGAAATATCAAATGGACGAGGAATTAAGGTGTTGATCAGAAGTATCTACCTGGTTCTGTCTGATGCACTCAGGTTTAGGTTTAAAAACTTAAATGTACATAAATGACTCCCCATGTGGACAGAACCTGTTTTGCCTTGAGATATGTATGTCAGATATGCGTTTATAACCCATGGTTGAACCCTCAAAGTTGCTTTCAGTTGAGGGGCTTTGTAGAACAAAGCAGCAGCCAGGACACCAATGTGTAAAATAGAAGGTCAACAGGGGATAACTTTAATTCAAACCATGCAAATATTCTGTTAAAACAAAAATCCTAAAAAAAAAAAACAAAAAAACAAACACAAACACAAAAAAACAAAAAAAAACCAAAAAACACAAAACACACAAAAAAAACCAAAACAAAACAAAAAAACCCACAGAAAAACCCCACACCACAAAAAAACCCAAAAAACGTGATGAAAGTCTGAGAACACAACAGATTGTACGTCCATGCAAAACCAAGTGAAATCGAGAGAGCAGACTTTCCTTAGGAAAGAAATGGGTTTGTTTATTAGAATCAACTGGCTTATGTGGTGTGGAAATGTAACTCCAGTAGAACTTTATTTGTCAGTTTGAGTACAGGACCTGTATTTATTTACTTCTTTGGGGTATGTTTGGAGACTGATGGTATTACTGAAGAAGGCTTGGTAGTCAGTACCATAATCCTGTGTTGTAATCTTTATTCATGGAGCTTTAAACTTCTGCTTATAAGAGCTCTTCTCGTGCCTTCAGGTCCTGACTTTTCCCCCCTCCCTTTGAGACCTATTATGTCATACAGTGATGTTCCTTATGAGTGTGTATTTCGGCTCCATTGCCCAGTCATTATTTCAGTTTTCAGCTGTGATCCTTTAGCCTTCCTCTGTTGTCACTTGCCAGCTATTTTTGTGGCTAACAGACATGTCCTTTCGGCCCACCCCTGGTGGTACGTAACGTCCCATTAGATAACGGCATGTCAGATTTAGCACAGGGTAGGTTGGATTGTGTTAACTTGGTACCTTGGCAGGGATGCAAACATAGGATTGACGGATGTGGATCCCATCTAAATGCTAGAGTAGCTGTGCACAGTTAACTGGTGAGCTGCTGAACCAGGTGTCTTTTGGTTGAATTTGTTCTGGCTGTATTTATGTGGCTGAAGTAGCACAATACAAAGATTTACATCCCAAACTCAGAATCAGTTCATTAGGTCATATCATATGAACACCTACAAGCTAACCTGTAACAACTGCTTGTGAGAACAGGCTTAGTCTGGGACAAATGTCAAGTAATTCATCTTGATGAGATGGAAAAAACCATGTTTTTAAGATGGAGCAGAGTACCAGTGGTCTGCAGCTAGTAGGGATGGTCTGCTTTTTGGAGTACTGGGGTCCCCCTGACTTGGTAATAGGAGATGAAAGCCCACCATGGAGAAGCTGAGCATCCTGTAATTCCATGAGAACTGGTAGGAGCATATAGGGCTAGAAGGCTTGGGAATGCAGAAGCGTGAGGCTGCTATGCTTTCGGTGTCATCCTGAGGTCAGACAGGTTCAGCCATATCTTAAAACCACCTCTTAATTTAGATAAAGTTGTGTTTTTGCTGCAGGCTAGAGTCGTATGCATGGGGTCAGTTCACAGCACTCTATGAAAGCCATCCTAACTTGTTTGGGTGCCTGAGTCCATAGCAGAGAACAATGGTATCTGCAGGGACGTTAATTGAGAGTCACACCTCAGCTCATTATGCAGGAACTTTCCCTTATAGGTAGGATTCCTCAGGATGAGGTGTAACTTCATGATGAAAGCTTAGGAGAACGTTTTGAAATCTGCTTCTCTGTTCTCTGTCGCTCTGCTCCGGAGTGTCTCAAATGCAGGTAGCAATTTTTCCTTCAACTTAAGAAGACCTCGGAAAGAAATACCTCGGGCAGCTTCAGCTGTGCTTTGAGTTACATGGTGCCAGATTTCATCTTGCTCCTGCTTGGCAGAATTGAGCAGTAGTCAGCTTTGAACTGTTTCTGTGTTGATTGAGTTGTCCCATTTGAATAACAGATATTAAATCTGCTTATATTAATCTTGAATTATTTTTCATAAAGATCATTTTGATTGGTGTTAGACATTCAGAAGGTTATTTGTAATTTACCAGGAAAGCTAACGAACTGTGCCTTGTTTGTACCTACTTGAGCAGTTATGTGCCATAGTGTATTCATTATTCTAACTGGTCCACTTTCTAAAAGATAAACAACACATTTAATATTTAAATAAACAAATTACAGTGAAACCTTAGGTGTCCCAAAAGCCATTGGTGGTGAGGACGAACTGGAGAACTGAGATTTCTGTAACCAGTAGAGAAGAACTGAGCTGGAACTGAATTACTGTGTATGAAAAGGAGTAGGAAGAAGAGAAAATAATTTTAGGAAACTAAAAGTAATGTCGATACATGTCCCCTGTGACATGCAAAGTAGTTCACGTATGTAGCAATTCTTAGCCATTTATAGCTATTTATAGCACAGTTATAAATGCTTCTTCCCCCCCTTTTCCCCACTTGTTTTCTGTTGTTTATATTTTAATTTGTGGTTTAGTTTTCTTAGCTTTCTGCCATTTTTACGGCTGCAACTCACACTTTTTAATCCGGTTGATCAGTGTGAGTTGTGTAACAAAAACTTTTTCTACTTAGAAGCATCCTGGTAATGTCTGATTCCCCTGTGCTAAACTTAGATAGGAACTGGATGCCTTGCAGTAGTGTCCAGTGATTAGATAAAATAGACAGGCACTGTTATTACAGAAAGTTAAAAAATAATAGCATATGTATTTCTTGAGTTAAAGGTGTTTGAGTGGAATTTTGTAGTTAATTTTTACTATTTTTTCCTACTAATTACTGCATGTGTACTTTTGGTTTCGTTTGGCTTTGTTTTGTTTTTTCTTAACATTTTTCTAAGTTCTCCTAACTTTAGACCCAATCTCTGGTATCTCTTTATTATAATATGATGGATTTCTGTTTGGTTCCTCAGGTCTTCAGCATTCCAGGTTTCATCACTTTGCTGGGGACACTTGTTAAAAAAACCCATGTAAAATACAAATTCCTGGGTAATGGTGTGTGTGTACCTCAGATAAATAAAAACCTATATAATGAAGAACTTTGGTTGTTGCTCCTGGAAAGCGGGTGTTGGATCCAAGTCAGAAGGTTATATGCATAGCACAGTAATGGAGGGAGAGGTGCTATGAGCAGCTTGTTCTTGAATGTAAAATTTACACCTGGAACTTCTCTGGAAGAAGCAGTGCTGATGAAGGTGAAATTACTGGGCTCATCTGTTGCCCAAAGTCTTGGTAACTTCAGTTTCTTTGCTAACAGATACCATAGAGCAGATAGCCTCAGACATCTCAGCCGTGTGAGGCCCGAAGCGGTATCTGTTGTTAGGAAGTTGTTGGGTAGTAAGGGGTTTTATTTGTGGGGTGGAGGGAGAGGGAGGCAGGAGCCGCTCTACACTGCCTTTCCCAGGTCTCTGTGTCCTCCCAGCTGGGAGCTGGATCCTATGGGGAGCTGTTACCAGCTTCTGTCGGTGGTTTCCAGTCTTCCCTCCTGGTGACTC
>JANIJG010004928.1:20288-38189 GCA_024611175.1 Megaceryle torquata | reverse complement strand
CATCCCTGCCCATGACAGGGAGGTTGGATTAGATGATCTCTAAGGTCCCTTCCAACCTAGGCCATTCTGTGATTCTGCAAAATTGAGACTTTTTCTTAAGTTCACACTCAGCAGGAGGATTTATTCCCCCTTCGTTGTAAAAATGACGTAGCTTATCTACCTCTTGAAGCTCTGCACTAATACTGTTCAGACTTTTATGTTCGAAAGCTGTGTTATGCTTGAAGGCTTTTTATAGTAAAGTGAGTACTAACACCTATTGTCAGATTTTCCTTGGGAACTCTACGTACGCTTTCTAGCAGTGTTACAAAACCTGCGAAGCTGCATTACTCATCTGTGCTGTTTAATGGGCTGTGGAGCCAAAAGATCTTTTGAATTTTGGTTGCTGTGTGTCCTTCTTCACTACTTGTTCTGAAAGTTAGGCCTTATTTATTCATTACTCAGGCCGCTGTGAACTAGAGTGGCTTCTCTACAAGTGATTTAATCCCCTCTTAGAAATGTGTCTGGGTTGGTTTGTTTTGGTTGTGTGGTGGGGAGCTGTAAATTGGTCAGCTTCAGTTGGCTGGCTGAGTAAGGAATGTCATGTCAAATGATCCTACGGTAGGAGGAACAGTTGGCTTGCCAACAGTGGAGCGTCCTTCTTGGTGGGTGCTGAGAATCTTGAGAACTGGTGCAGATGAAATATTGTGAGGTTGAGTGAGAAGTGTACAACTCCTGTACCCGGGGCAGAATAACACCGCCGTGTGTCAATGCAGGCGGGCAAGTGCCTGGCTGGTGAGCGGTGCCCATGGAAAGGACGGAGCAGGCGATGGGCCAGCAGCGTGCGTATGCTGGGTGACTAAGGCACGCTGCAGACTGGGCTGTGTTAGGAGGAATGTGGCTACCAGATGGGGAGGTTATAATGCTCCTCCATTTCTCAGTGGTGAAGCTGCTCTTAGAATGCTCTTTCCTGTTAATCCTGTTAATCCTAAACCTTGACATCTGCTTTTCCCAAATTTCTCAAAGATGCTGAGAAATCTGTCAGTGGGCTGCCCTCTGCCTCAAAGCTTAGACTGTAGCTACTCTGAGGAGAGGATGAGGGAACTGCTCTTGTTACTTCTGGCAAAAGAGGATTAGTAGGCCGCTGAAAGAGGTGGGTTAGAGGGGCTGTGGAAACTGGAGGTTTTCAGGACTTGAAAAAGTAATGGCTGACCTGTCTAGCGTTGGAGATAATTATCTTCAAGTGGGAGCTGGACAGATAACCTCCACACGTCCTTCCTGACAGTATTTCTGTGGTACTCCTGTGTACTGTGCCGTTAACTGTTAGGAGACAGCTCTGGGGACGTCAGCTGAAAGCAACAGAGTAATGAAACAAATTTTATTTTAGTCAAATTACCTACTCAGTGCTGTGAAGCTCTCCAAGACACATTTTAATGGTGGAGTGACAGATTTACTCAGTATGTAGTAACTCAAGCAGATCACACCAGATATTTGATTGCATGCTTGTCTTAATTCTAATAGCGTTCACTTGGGAGCCTGATAGTTTGATTTAATGTTGCTTCATCTGCTACAGGAGATTCCCAAAGCTGCTTTTCCAGTCACTGATTTGTTATATTCTAATTTTGCAGAAATTGCATTATTTGAGTTTCTGTAAGATCTTAATATTTAAGAGGGTGTAATTTATTCAGTATCATTTACATATTCTTAAAATTTTTGCCTTCATTCACTACTGGTTTGTTTTTTTTTTAAATAATGTTTTGAAGAACTAAAGAGGAAGAAATCTTGCTTCTTGAGGGAATTTACCAAGTGTGCAGTACAGAATCCCCGTGCGCAAGGCTACCATGTCTGTCAGACTGCATTGCAATCGAGTTATCAAAATGCTGGCTGGTTCTGGTTGTGGTGTGATGCCTGGCCTTTTGTGAAGCAGGATAGTCGCTGGTGTGTAGATGTGTGGATGGGTACTGCAGAAAAACAGAGGAGGAGATAGTGTAGCAAGGTCTCTCTTGTGTGTTCAGAGTCTCTTTCAGTAGTCAGGTGTGTGAGAATGGCTAGAGCATAACCTGCAGCTCCTGGAATAGGCAAGGTAAGGTTGTGTAGATCTCTGACAGAGCTGAACTTCACTTTCAGGTTGATACTCTGCTGTGGCATCTTTCCTCTCTTCAAATTTTTGGAAGCTAGAACACTGCAGTGGTAGAGAACAAAACTTTCAGGCTCTTCGTTCCATTAGAGACCAGTAGTTAACCTGCCAGGAGACCACAGTTTGCTTGGTCTGTGTTTGACTCTGATGGAGAACTCATGACTTAACTTTCGCAAGTGAGTGGCTGTGGTGATTTCGGATCTATCTTGTCCCGGTGAAAACTGCCACTCTTCTTTCTCTCAGCTGGGCACATGGGACACAGCGTGTGCCAGCTTAGCCATTCGGAGCCTTAGCACGAAACCATTTTTGTAATGGTTTAAATGAGCAGACTGCAGCAGAGGCTCTGAAGCATCTACGTACACTGTACAGCTGCCAGCCTCTGGTGCAAGGAAGGAGACAGTGGGAGGGGTTGTGTTCAAAATCATCCCACCGTCTGCCAGTCTGGCTCCTTGCATTGCTGGTCAGTCCATACTGGGTACACTGAAATAGCATGGATTGGAATACTGCAGCTGCACTGGTTGGCTTTGCCGGAGTTCAGCACGGGCATTCGTGAAAAACCTTTGAGAGAAAAGCCACAGGTTAGTGCGAGCTTGCAGCAGTAGATGACTTTCACTGACTTAACTAATAAAATCGGGGGGCAGGGGGAGGCAGAAGGCTTTCTAAATCAGTATACTTGTTGTGGTCTGGGTTTTACTCGAAATGATCTTGTAGCAGTTGACTCCTGTCCTGTAAGAATAACATGAAGTGGTACCTGTACAGGGAGACCCTGCTTTTCAACTGTTATTCTGTGAGCACTGCTCCTTCTGTTGCTCTTAACTGGTTGAACTTGTAAAGGAAGCCAGTAAGAATTGCTGGGTAGATGGGAATGATGAAATTAGCTATTCTTTTGATTTGGATCGGTTGCTTATAATACCTTAAAGGACTTGCTGTGCATCGGTTAACTGATCTTACGTAAATTTTCTCTCTGACAGGTTTGATGAATTTGGCTTACACCAGCCACAGTTTGTTTTTTTTACTAAGGTTGTTTTGTGTAGTTGGAGTGTTTGACTGTTCCCCACTCTGGTAGAAGTTGTGGGCTATTGTCTGAACAAAGGGCTCTTTACATCTGTTTGTAGTCCTGCCTTACATTCACTGGAGCTCTTAAGAGTCCTGTCAGTTGGGAACCCCATGGTACACTAAATGATGGAGGACACATCTTCTCCTGTCACTAACCTAAAGCAAATGTCCTGCTGTCCTCTGAAGTGCAGTAAAACCTCAACTCTTTTATCTGGGTCTCCTGTAGAACACCTGGAAAATAGCAGGAGAAAAGGATGACTGTCTTTGTATGCCCTTCTGTATACTGATACCTAAATAAACTCTTAAATTTTCTTCCTGCAGGAACATCATTTGCAACGGGCTATCTCAGCACAACAAGTTTTTAGAGAAAAGAAAGAGAGCATGGTTATCCCAGTCCCTGAAGCGGAGAGCAATGTCAACTATTACAATCGTCTGTATAAAGGAGAGTTTAAGCAACCAAAGCAGTTCATACACATTCAACGTAAGTCAACAAATGTTGGTTTTGTTCTTCTGCCACCTTATTTAAATTGAGTAATCCTCACACAATCGGGAGGACAAAGTTGCTGCAATATTCAGAAAGTGGGAAGACTCAAAAATCCAAGGAGGATCTCTGCTGGAGTTCTTGAAGGTTCGGTTTGACCTGTGCTAGCGGTTGAGTTCAAGGTGTTCGCTATAGCATGGCTGTATTATTCTGGGTTATGGCTAGCAGTTATTTTTTCTCGGTGTTTTGCTAAAACTGCAGAGAGTTCCCTTTCTGTAGGGAACTCTCAGCTTATTTTATAGATCGAGTATTCTTTTGTACGAGTTTAGCTTCCTGTGTCTTAAAAGATCCAATTAATTAACCTGAAGTTGTAGTTAATTATAGTGTTCTCTGGATTAATTTTAACACTATTTTTGGTTGATGTTCTGTTGACAATTGACAGACATCAATTGTTCATTTTTTTCCTTTGGCACACAAATCTCGTTTGTCCTTTGGAGCATGTGGCTCTAGGGGGTTATTTTGTGATCTGGACTTCTCCCAGGAGTTCTCTTTGTAGCAAAACTTTAGATTTGGATATGGCAGTGGCTTGTCCGTCCTGATGGTAAAGCACAAATGGAGGGTCTCTGCAGAGAAAACTTTTCTCATCCCTGGTTTATGGTTTTGTTTCTTAATTGTATTAGACTGTTGACAGGGATGTACTAAAGCACCTGGAACAGGAATGTGAGCCTTGGTTGGTAGTTCTGGGGTTTGTGCAGACAGTAGTGATCTCCCCAGGCAGAGCGGATTGATAATCTGTTCCTCACAGACTTTTTTTTTTTTTTTCCAGCTGCCTCAGTAAGAGATATTTGAGCAGAGAAGTATTTTCTGTTTGTGTGTCTTCTGCTTATAGCCAGAGCTTAAATTTAAGTTAGGCCCAGATTCTTAAGCCCAAACCCAGCTGTGTGTTGGAAGATCCCTCATTGTTTCTCTCAAACATGGTGAACTCCCCCATTTTTTCCATGTATTTACCAAGTAAGAGATTTTTGGAGCCAACTGGCTCAAGAAACAATCCTGCCAGCGAGGCAGGTTGAATTAACTGACATGAAGCTGCTGTAGGAGGAATATATTTTATTCTTTTCTTTGTTGAGAGTTGCCAGAAACACTGTAAATATTGTTAATAAATATGTCTAAAAGTGTTAAATATATTATGCCAAAATGTTCTTTGTCTTGTTGAGACTCACAGTCTTTCTGGACAGAATTACAGAAAGTATTGGAGCTGAAGATAAACATCAGATACTGCTCCAAGATAATTTTTCCCACATATTCTGGTTGGAGTAGGTGTGATACAAGGCAGCTTTATGCTACAGAAGCTGCTTAGAAATTCTGTTGCTCTTTGTGCTTTTAGCATTAAAACAATACTGACTTTGGCCAGGGAAGTTATGTAAACTGATAGATGCCAAGAGGCCACACACTGTAATCCATACTCACTGGTGGTCATTTCTAGTAAATTATGTTTTGTTGTTCATCTAGTAGCCAAAGATTTTACTACTTTTATCAGTATAATTCTTTTATTTAGACCAGTGTTTCCAAGGAGAGAAAAGTTGGTTTCTTTGTAAGGCATGGAATTCATGCATAAGCATGGTTCTGGGTATTACAGACCCACGTAGCGCCAACTCGGGTGACTTGGAACTGAATATAAAACAAAAGCCTTAAACTATTTTAATTATTCCAGTATGCTTAATAATTTTCCAGGAATGTTTGCAGTTTCAGTTACATGGAGAAGCATTGTCAGTTATTAATGTGCAGAAAAAAGAATGTTAGTACAGTTGTACCAACGCTAGAATTATAGTGAAGTAAATGTGAGGAAATTAGTGTCCCTAACAGGAACAATAAGAATGGAGAGGGAAAAAAAAAATCCATTATTAGTGTATATATGTATTTTACCTATGTGTGTGTATATAAAGGGTAATGATACCAAACTAATGCTTATTGTAGGTAACGCACTCAGATTGTTCAAATATAGGTCAAATAATCTTCATAAGCCACTCTTAATTTAAAAAAAAATGAAGTGTGTGCATTTCACACAGCTGAGAATTGGCCATTTCTTATTCATCCTGTGTTCCATGTTTTTAGAGGATGCTGCAGCACGATCTGCCCAGGCTGGGTATGTAAAACGGGTATTTGCACGATACCCTCCCTCGTGAGGTATTTCAGTGCAGGTGGGAATGCTGGAGGTTCTGTTCCAATCAGGATCTTGCCATGGAGTTGATGTTTTTCTGCTTCATTACTACTTTGGCTATAATTACCACCATGTGTTTTTTCATTGTCTCTTAGCACAGAGGTATCTGCTGGCATCAGATGCCCACTCCTTTCTTACTGCCAGTGCCTTTCCGATGGCTTCTGTGCTCACGGGTGAGCCAGCTCTGGGAACTGATCTTGCAGAAAGCTTATTTTTCCATTTTTTGGTTAGGTGAACCTCCATATTTATCGGTTTTCTGTCTTGGCTCATCACATGATTGCTGGTGTTGTCACAGGCAAGGTGGTAGGAAGGTGGCCTGCTGGGAGGGAAGCTGATGGAGCCGCTTGTTTTGGTGGTAACTCACGCCGGTGTCAGCTTAAAATAACTGTGGAACCACAGCCTAAATTTAGTTAGCTAAATGAAATTAGTTAATATAGTTAAGTTAAACCCAATTTAATGTAACTTAACTTAAAAACAAATTGCATTTCTGTAAGTTAGTATAAACTCAGCTCCTAGGGGAGCTCAAGTAAACAAAAGCAAATCCTTCTGACAGGTACTGCCGTCGGGAGCACTTATAGTCATAGAGGATGGAAACATGGATGTTGGTTTTGCAACAGCAGTTAGCAAGCCAGAGAGTTCTGAGCGTTCATATGAGCTCAGCACTACCAGTCATCACCAGGGCCCTGTCCAGCAGTGCACTGTAGAAACATGCAGTGGGGAGAAATGGTGAAGTTTTGGGAGTAGGAAAACTAGATTCATCAGTTACAAGAATTTCCAGGAGGAGGGGATCTAGATGATCCATTTTTAACTCCCTGAACTATCAGATTGGCTCTTCTTAAAGCACCAACTAGTAGCAGGTTTACAGTTCTTTCTGTGGCCCAGTCTCCTCCTTCACTAATTCGGGCAGGCATGAGTGAGCAGTTGCCTCTGTTGCTATGGCAGAGGCAGAAGCAGAGGGTGGTGATGGATGGTTCCATCACTCAGCACATAAACCACCTGGGTCTTGTGATGGCTTTTGAAGCCAGCAAGCAGCCCTACTAGAGGCCAGCTCTGGGCTGAAAAATGGCTTGTTCTGGAACCAGGCAGTTCACTTGGTGCTTGTGAAAAGAGGAAAACTGGTGACTAAGGATGCCACTGAAAGTATGTTTCAATGAGCAGTGATAGATGTACTCTAGAAAAGGGGGGGACACTTCCATGAGTGTCCCAGAGCTGTGGTGAGCCAGCTTAGGGTTGATAACTCCCTAGAATTGCATGCAATAGTGAAAGGAAGAGGGGTAGGTAGACTTGCATTTCCACACTTCCACCTCCCTCTTTGGAAGTGAACTGTATTGATAACTTGGCAAATAGCACAAGAAAAAAAAAAAAAAAAAAGAATTTTGCTAGAAGGCATGAAAAACAGGACATGTGACAGGGGCTACTGCTGTTCTCACAGTACCAATTTCCTTTTTTGTGGAAGAAAATGAGACTGGTTTAAATCAGTATAACTTGTTCCTGGCAGGTACGTGTTGGATACTTTTTATCTTGTCATCTTGATTATTTGTCATAATATTTTTGTAGGGTTGAAATTCAGGGTGTAGTTTTGGGCTTTTTTTTTAATGATGACAGTTGGGTTGGGTTTTTTCCATTTTTCCACACTTCATTTGTTATTCACAAAGTCTCGATGCTAAGAGAGATGATGTTTTATCAGTGAATGTAGTATGACATTAGGTGGACTTGACATGTTACTTAGCCAGTGTTTCACAGGGGCAGGTGAATCAATATAAGCCTGAAAGGGAGATTCCACTTCTCTTCCCTGTTCCAGTTCTGGTTGCATACACCCCTTTGTGTCTTGAACTGGTTCTGATACTAACTAGATACCTCTGCAGACTGGTTCAGCTCGCTAAGAGTGAGCGGTGAGCAGGGAGGGACTCCCTCACCTTCAGCTGAGGTGCACCATAGGGTCACTTTAGATGCTGCTGATGCAGTAATCTGCTTTCTCTACTTGGATGGAGATCGGGCCTTCTCATCACTAATGCTCATAATGCATTCCTGAGGATGGTTGGTCTTTTAATTTCGTTCCTCACTGTGGTGAGGGTGGTGAGGCACTGGAACAGGTTCCCCAGAGAAGTTGTGGACGCTTCATTCCTGGAGGTGTTCAAGACCAGGTTGGATGAGGCTTTGAGCAACCTGCTCTAGTGGGAGGTGCCCCTGCCCATGGCAGGGGGGTTGGAGCTAGATGGTCTTTAAGGTCCCTTCCAACCCTGACAATTCTGTGATTCTGAGTTGCTTGTCAGTGGAATGGTTGGGCTTTTTCTTTTCTTCTTGCAAGTCTTAGTGTCTTCTATTAGTTGCATCTCACCTGAGCCTGTCTGATTGGGTTCAGGAAGGTGCATGGTTCAGGAACTTTTTCAGTGACTCTTTACCTCTTTGTGGAGATAAAGGCAAGTGTACTGGCACTGCTTACAACTTATGGGTGAACAGCATCAGATCTTCTCTGTCCTAGGCATCCTGCTCACTGATACAAAAATTGTCCTGAAACATTTTGTTCATCAGAGATTACAGAATTATCTACTGGCAGGTAGTATGTTGACTTTTTTGGTGTCGGAGGGTAAAAAAGCCGTGCCTTTTCTGGGCTTGAATGGCTTTGTGTGCATTCTTACATCATCTGTGAGAACACAGTTAAATACCTGTGTTTTAGAATAGAGAGACCTGCTTTATTGTTAGGAGAGATCTTCAAAACGATGGGAATATCTGGTCTAGAAAATTTGGACCACTTCCCTTGAGCTGAGTTGTTTGAATGTGATTTCACAGCATACACTAGGAGTGTAGTGGTGGTGTTTGGCTCTGGGGATGGTTTGGGGGCAGGGGAAAATTTTGCAGTTTCCTTTCTGGTGAAAGTGGTGGTTTATACTTGGAGATTGTGGAGTTAGAGACTGCAGTGGAGGGGCAGTGCAATATCAGGCATCATTCCCCAGGAGAAGTATGAGCTGCCAAGCTTGGACTTGCCCGGGAGAGCTCTGCAGTTTTGTAACTGGTGAATAACAGGTGGAGTCAGACATTCGGTCCACGTCTGAGCAGTGGTCAGTGCTGTGTGAGAGGGAAGCTTTGTCCGGTGTTGGAAGGTGGAGTGAAGGAGTGTGAGGGTTACAGCTCGGGTGAGTCATTTCACCCCATTTCAGCGTAAGGCTGATGTGATGCGCTCTCGGTGGCAACACTCTGTCCTCCCAGGTGGCTCTGCTGGGACCACACGGGAGAAGTTGGATCTCTCATGAGCAGCAGATGGTGTGTAGCAGACTGGTCTCATCGAGTCCATCATGGGTACTTGGCTAGTCACTGGCCGTTCAGCTCTTTGAACAGGATCGTGGGGCAGTCACCCCGGGTACTGTAGCAATCTCTCTTCTCTCAAGTGCATAGCCCTGCCCGGTGATGTTTTCAATGCAGTTTCACAGAACTAGGAACTAAAAAAATAAATATGGGCTTGTTTTTAATCTCAGAACTTTGGATTCTTTACAGCCTGCTGCTGGAGGAGCAGGATCCAGTGTAGTAAGCTGTAGTTTAACTTAATATACAGTTGTTAATTGCTAGAGAGAGAGCTGTGGGTCACGTGACCAATGACAGTGTCTGAAATTAAGTTGCCTTGCAACTTGAATTATTAATAATATTAATTCAATAATTCCATTTAATGCTTCCATACACCCTATTATTATTAATTTCTTAGCTCATAGTTTAGAGTGTGTTTATACTGTGTGTGTTAGGTCAGAGAAGCCTTCTGACCAAGTGGTGTTGTGCATGTGGTCGAGCACTGTCTCCTCTGGGAGAGAAAATACTATCATTAGCTTTAAACATATTTTTAATATTTTTGCCTGTATTTTCCTGATCTTCCAAGTGTTTGTTTTAAGGTCCTTTCAAAGCACTCTGGGAAGGTCAGTAGCAGATATTTTCTTTAAGTTAGCGCTCAAATATAGCCATGAGTTAAGAACATAAAGATATTTGTCTAATAAAAAGAGAATGTATTTCAACAAACCTTCTCTGCTGTAAATGCAGTAACTTGTTGATTATTTGCAGCGTTGTAGTTGACGTTTCAGATCATCAAGGTTTTTATTAGGTAAATTAACATTTCATATAAAGAATTCCTGCTGTTGGGTGAAATTGGCTCATACTTGTTTTGTAAAGATATATTAAAGTTTGTGTGCCTCTACGGTGCTTTTTTTAATCTAAAGCTTTTTTTTTTCCCCTCCCTTCAAGCCACTTAAAATGAAAATTCTTTGATTCCACTCCTAAGTCAGAGGCAAGCAACTTCTAACTACTGCCTTGCAGCTGTTACATGGTAGAACTTTTAACATAAAGAAAAAAGCGTTACAGCAAAGATGTGCTGCTGTGAAATTTTATTGATCACTTTTGATTTCCAATTGTCATGCTTCTGTATTTCTATACCATGTCATTTACCAAACATCTCCCTTTTTTGTGTGTGTGCCTGTATGTTTTTGTTTCAGCCTTTAATCTGGACAATGAACAGCCAGATTACGACATGGACTCTGAGGATGAAACTTTACTGAACAGACTCAATCGGAAGATGGAAATCAAGCCGCTGCAGTTTGAAATAATGGTTGACAGACTCGAAAAAGCCAGTTCTAGTCAGGTATTGTGCTGTGTTGAGAAATCACTGAGGTGTTTAGAGGTTTCTGGTGGGGTGGTTCTGGGTGGCTTATGTTTCTTTTCTTTCCTACTTACATGATAAGTGTGTTTGTGTGAGTCTGCAGTTACACAGAAATCACCTTGCTGTCTCTTACTGTCAGTACTGGTACCTTAGAATTAACGGGGGGGAGAGGATTTTTGGGGGCTGGATGAGGGGGAGTTGTTTTTCAGTTTTAGTTCCTGACCACAGTGTGTTAGAGACAACAATTTACATATCTTATTTTACCTCTCTTGGTATGGAAGAAGCTTGTGGTGATGGGTAGCTGCACAGGTTTGTCTATCAGCATATATGAGAATCTGGATTCTTTGTTTCACTTGGGTACTCGTAGACATTGACTTCATTTGAAGGTTAGAAACTTAGAAATATAGACAGTGAAATAAAGCATTTGTTAGTGTTGGGCCCTTGTAGGAGAAATGGGACAGATGGAAGAAAGTTATACTCCAGTTCAGACTGGGAGACTGGTTTCCTTGCTTTAGAAGGAAGCATGTGTATTATTTAGTCATTTCTTTTATCAGAAGGGTACCAGTGTCTTAGTGAGGTAGTGCAGGAGGCCAGTGTCTGGAGAAGGGTCTTAAATTACTCTGAAATTACAGCTGAAGGATCAGTTTCCGAAAGGCAGGTCTGAACTAAGTAGAGTTATTTTTCAGTGGGGTGGATGTTTTGTAAGAGTGAAGAATCCTTTGCAGGGTCCGTCGGTCTGACTCAGTCACTTTAACCTGATTTAGTTCAGTGCTGTGTGTTAAAATGCCAAAGTGTTGTATTCTCTACATCTCAGAGCAACTTGAACAGGGATTAGGTAAAGATTCCTCGCAATGCTAAGAAGATGGGATGTGACCAAAAAAAAACCTCCAGAGTACGTCGGGTGATACTCATTGAGCATGTGGTGCTCAGATCTCTGAGAGCTTGGATGCAGATACTCCTGGTTTGCTCAGTTAAAGTGGTTCTGGTTAGCATTTCTCAGGATTAATTTGCGTCCCGCTTGTGCTGGTTTCATCTTTCATTGCTTGAGTAATGATGTTAAATTTAAAAACCAAAAGATGTTTTCCTGAAATATGATAAGAATATGGATTTTTCTGTGTGGGCAGCTGCCCCTTTCTCTTTCCCTTAAATGTAAATAATGCTGAAGCACTACAGAGGCCAAGAGTACTTTGAACCAGAAGGAAGGTTTAAGGAAGTCCATGGCAGAGAAGATCTTACATGTACACGAAGCATTGTAATCGATTCTTGTAACGTAGGCTCCCTCTTGAAGGTGAGGTGTGTAAGGAGAAATCCCTCCCTGTAGGCGAAATATCTGTGGGACTTCCCATGTCCCCTGTTTTCTGCCTGACTTCAGGATTGCCACTTATGTGTTCAAGCTGCTTATCCTGCTTTTGGGCTATGGAGAACATTGAGCTGATGTTGAGTAGCTCTGTCCTAAGCTCTGTTAGGAAGGGTAAGATAAAACCAACTCTTGCAGGTTATTGGAGCCTGGGGAAGAAAGGAGTTTGGCTGCCAGGCAGATGCCTTCCTCATATGGGGTTATGATGCTCTGAGGGCTACTACACAATTCACTTAGAGTTTACATGTAATATAAATATAAAGGGATGCTGGTGGCAATGTCTTGCTTAACAAGGAGAGGACTCCAGACATTCCTCTGGAGCATCCTAATAACCCAAATTAAGGAGGAATATAGGAACTCTGTGTTCACATTACTGGTGGTACTTGAAAAAACAGTCAAATGGGGTCAAAATTTAACCTTTCTAACTGGCAGAGTAGATAGATTTATTTACTAAGAAATATGTTAACGCAAAAAAGGGAGCAAAAGGACAAAGGAGAAGGAAATTATTTTTAAGCAGTAATCACAGTGATGGAATGATGTTTTGTGTATTAGCTACACACAGTCATATCAGCTTTTACATATAGACAGGCTATGCTGGTGAGTATGTGTTTTGATTACACAGCTAATGTCCATTCAAGGTAGAACAGGTGCAATATTATTGTTTTAATGCTGCACGAGGTCATAAGCACAGAGGGATTAATGACCTCCTTTTTTTTTTTTTTAAACAGTTCAGTGTTGTTCTAATTCTGCTGTTGATTGCAAGGGGTTTGTTTATTCTCTTCTGGCTGGAATTACACTTAGAGTAGCAGTGGTTACACAGGTTATCCTTATTTTTCTGAAATGTATTGTTCCTTTCTCTGCTTAGCCTAACATAGGGATAAGATTTAACATAGTCTGACGTGTTGCAAAAGGGCAAATTTAAGTTAAGTCAGTATTTTTCAAATTATGGGGTAGTTGAAATGCTGTCCAACTTCTGCTTAAATAATACTGGAGGCACTTTTTATTTAATGAGTGAGTTTAAGATGATATGAGGATGTTAATGTAGCAGTCAGCCATGGGGTTCACTTTTTTTTTTGAGTTTGATTTCAATATAAAAAGGAAAAACAAGTTTTGAATTACTTGTGTTTAACATAACTGAAGTCTTTGTGTCTCTGGGCTTTAGTAAATAGGGGTGCTCATTATCCTTTTCTATCATGAAGTAAACCTTTTTTGGGAAAAAATAAACTAGTTTACATTAGAATATATTCTGTTTACACTAAAATATATATTAGGAGAATCAGCATTAAACTGCAAAGAATCATATGTTAACAGTGGCTAACCAAGAAGAAACTTCCTTTTTTTAGGAAACAAATAGTCAAATTGAAGTGATTCCCAAATCACGATCTTCAGACTGTAGTAAGTTATTTACATCTAGTGCTTGTAACTGTTTCAAAGACTGTTTCCAGATTACATGAAAAATTGATGACATTCTAGACTAGTGTATGAAAGTTTCAGATGATGATGATGCTGGGTCAGCAAAGTCAGGAACTGTGTATTTAACTTAGGAAGATCCTGAAGTACTTTGGTTGAGATCAGTATTTTTCTCTCCTCTTACTCTCTTGTGCTAGAAAAGAATCGAGTTTATTTAGAAAGCATACAAGAGATGTGAATGTGCGGTGACTGTCTCCCTGCACTGCCAACTTCTCCCCCACCCAATCTCAACTGCACCTCTTTGTGTTCTTTTTCAGCTTGTAACACTTCAGGAAGCTAAATTGCTGCTAAATGAGGATGACTACCTTATTAAGGCTGTGTATGACTACTGGGTAAGAAAGCGTAAGAATTGCAGAGGGCCATCTCTGATCCCCCAAATCAAACAAGAGAAGAGGGATGGCTCCACCAACAACGACCCTTACGTTGCCTTCCGGAGGAGAACTGAGAAGATGCAGACAAGAAAGGTAACTTGTCAAACTTGGTCATTTTAAATCTGTCACTTTAAATTCTCCAGTGATAAGAATCATTTTGGTTCCTATCCAGCATCTTGCAGGATCTGTCCTATGGTAGCCAGTTACTGATCTGATTGTCTCTATTAGTAGTTGCAATATTGGCTCACCCAGCTCAATTCTAAGCCTGCTGAATGATGTTGTCAACATGTAATCAATCTATCAGTTCTCTATAGACAATTTACAGGCTGTCCATTGGTGCGAAAGTTAAAACCCAAAGGGAGATTTATAGGTATTGGCACATAAACAAGCAGCTGTGGGACTTGCTAGGTTACAAACTGCCCTTTCTGTGAAAAAGGCAAAAAGCATCTTCCATTTGCCATGAACTAAATAGTTCAGTTTTTGTAACATGAATTAGTTTGAATCTGTAATTACTCAGTATTTTACATCAGCTTTGTACACGTACGTACACAACCTTATTGTGTGCACAGTCAAGGTGAGAAAAGTGCTTTAGGAGCCAAGTCTCAAATCCCTTGTTCTGACAAACTTCACTGGGCCAATAGAGAATCTGAGTAGACAAAGCACAGGGGGAAATGGCTGAAAAGTTCTTCTTATCAGCTTACTTAAAAGTTGGCTTTTGTTTGCTTTTTGTGGCTTTGTTTTCCTAAAGCATAACCCAGTTGGTAAAGCTGCTTTTGAGTGTACTTGTGTGATTCTCACTTGCAGCAGCATCATGCAGCTCTTTTTTGCTACTGATGACTTCCATGTTTCGGTTTCGAGTTAACATTTCTTTCATCTTTCAACAGAATCGAAAGAACGATGAAGCATCTTATGAGAAAATGTTGAAATTAAGAAGAGAGTTCAGCAGAGCCATAACAATTTTGGAGATGATTAAGAGAAGAGAGAAAACAAAACGCGAGCTATTGCATTTAACATTAGAAGTTGTTGAGAAAAGGTAAAATCACAAATTATACTTAGAACGAGTAATTTTATGACAGCAAGGTTTTAATTTTCATCAGATAGGTTTGAAAACACCTCTTGTAATTTGCTGCTCTGTGGATGCCGCACTCATGAGTGGCTGAAGACATGTTGGCACCATAAAATTCAGAAGCCAAAATAGAAGAGTTTTATGCAGACTGTTGGCCTGGTTTGTGTCTTTCAAGCATTTCCCAGTAGAAATGCAGTATTACGTTTTCACTCGTGTTTTTTAAGGTACCATTTGGGTGACTATGGAGGTGAAATCCTCAATGAAGTGAAGCTTAATAGACCTGAAAAAGAGATGAGCACAACTCCATCCACTCTTCACAATGGAAATCATCACAAAGTCCAAGAATGTAAAGTTAAGGTAAACTGCCTTCTGCTGCCAGTCTCTTTTATCTGTTTCCTCATTCTTTTGGATGTACCCAGCAGATGTTTGCATTGGAAAACTGAGTAGGAGGCTGCCACACTTACAGGCTTAGTAGTCTTGTTTCCCTTCTCAGTCCTGCCTCTCTCCCTGTGAGGTGCTGTAAACATTGAGCATGTTAAGTGGTCATTGGGACCTCCATCAGATTCCACATACAGGGAGTTATTTTCCCTCAGCGCAAAGGCAGTTCTGAAAAGACAGGATTGTATTTATTACAGCTGGAATGCCAAAGGATTCTAGAAACTGTTCTGGACCCTTGACGTGATCTTTGAATAACATTTGCAGGGACAAGGATGCAACTGTTCTATCTTGTTGACAGCTGAAAACAGTGGCAAGCAACTAATGTTTTAAAAGCCACTTACTAGACTCTGTAGTAGTTTGTCATGACCGAGGCCACTACGCTTCTCGGTTGTACTCAGGGGTGTTTATATCTTTGCCCTCAGAATGAGGTAAGCAGCAAACGCAGGGAGGTGGAAGAGAGAGTGGCTAAACCTGGGGAGCCTTTACTTTCTGCAAAGGGATGGAAGGCAGGCTGCTCTTGAGAGAAAGAGTGTGGAAGGATGTAAGGCTTGAGTTGCTGTGTGCCACACACTGGTTACTTTGTCATTCTAAAACTAGGGAAGCTGCACTTCCACAGTGTCTTCCTTTATGTGTTTTTCAACCTCTACAGAAACCCAGTGGATCTAGTTTTTCTTTTTATAATGGACTTTGTTAGCAACATTCAGAGAAGTAGTAATACAAGAATAATCCATAGCTAGAAATCCTGAGTTTTAATGGTTTTCTTTTTCTCTTGGTTCATGAAGAACTGTATCCCACCCAAAAAAAAAGAAAGAAACATCAAAGGGAACTCTGTATCTTCTGTCACTCTTCAGATATGGTACCCAATCAGATTGTAACATTTTCTATACTCATGACAGTCTTCCTGCAAGGCCAGTCTTTACATCTGTGCAGAAAAGAATAAAAATACTTTTTTTTTGTGGAGGATCCTAGTTAGCTGTGACTGTGACTCTGAGTTGGGTCTGGTGACGTGTGGTGACAGTAGTATAGTCATAAGCAGCTTATGCTCCAAGCAGCAGTACTGACAAATTGTATCCATCTCGGGTTTGTTTTTAAAATGATTACTTAAGAATAAGCTTTCATTGCTTTGTTTTTTGTTTGGTGGTTTGGTTGTTTTTTTGAAGTTAATAAGGGCATTAATTGCAAAATTAACTGCATCCAATCTTGGCATAATTGTATTATTACAAATGATTGTTTGTCTTGTCTTGTTTCTGCTTCTTCATGTCATGATTCCTTAAGCCATAAATGTCTCTTGTTCTTCTTAGGAGCTGTCCTTGATTTAAAACAAATACTAGACTGTCAGGTTATTAAAACAAACAAACAAAACCCCCAAACAAATGGAAACTGAAGGTTCCACGCAAGCCAATTTAACATTGACATTATAGCTACAGAAATGAGCACAGTAGAGAAAAAGGATAAATCCTAATGTTCCACTATTAATGAGACAGGAAAAAAACGCTTTCAACTTTGAATTAAGAAGCATTTTTGAGGAAATAACTGGAAATACTATTTACAAAATGCTTGTATGTAAGGCTGAGAGTTGCAGACCTTTTGAAATTTGTATTTAGCACCCACGACACCTTGTGGTGATGGAATTTAACACAAGTCCCTTGCCTTGGGTCTCACTCAGGAATTTTGTTCTGCCTGGTATTTCTCATCTGTGGTTAGAAAGATGAGCTCCAGTGCTGGAGTTATTTTCAGTCAAACACTTTGACAAGTAGCAATATGGGGAAAATGTAAACACTTTGAAAACTGCACTGCCTCGTAATTGAGAATTTTGGAAGCAAAGTATTCTCTTTAATTTGAAAACTTTGAAGTTTAATAGCATTTCTGTTCAAGTGAACAGTTTAATATTGATGGAGTTGCTTCCTACAGAGGGTTTATGTTGGCAAAATCTTAAATAGCAAAACCAAATAACATTGCATCTGTTCAAAAATAAATCCTGTCTGAGAAACTTGAAGCAAATTAGTTGGTTTCTTTTGAACATATCTGAACAGTTCAAAGTTGAAAGTGCTTGCCGTAAAAAACTGAAGCTGCAGAAAATAAATGGAGTAGGATTTCCAATTACAGCATCTTGCACATACTGCAAAGCAAGGAACCTCTTAGGTTTGAAGCTCAAAAGCTTTCCATTTGTTAATAAATATCTATAAAGACAATCAGTGGTAAAGTTCTGAATTTCTTAATGTTTTGAATAAATTTTGCACCCTGTGTCTGCAGTAGTCTGCAGGTGCTGTGTTGGCAGTTAGTCTTTAAAGCATGAGGAAACATTCTTCACTACATAGGTTTTTAATGTTCTTGTTTGTTTCTCACAAACAGCATCCTCATCATTCATCTCTAAAGGAGGAGGTGTCGGATGTTGTACGTCAAAAGAAGAAGTACCTAAAGAAACCTAAAATAGAGTGTGTAGTAACTCCTCAACAGCCCTCTGCTGAGCCCTTGCCCATTATCAGCAAGAGTGATATTAAACAGTATGACTTCCACAGCTCAGACGAAGATGAGTTCCCACAGGTAATAGTTACACAATCTCAGCGTATGGAAGGTTGAAACTTCCCTTGCCAGTTTAGCTTGAAATGGAGAATAACTCTGTTGAGCAGTGGAGATAGAGAGATATGTATATATGTTTGGGGGTTTCTTATATATATATATACACACATTACAT